>KV751366.1:8164464-8181027 GCA_001698575.1 Mola mola | reverse complement strand
GATCTATGTTTGCCATTTGTTGTACATATATCCATGCACAGAATTATTTCTTACCAGTCCCCACAACAATTGCATTTACATCACTGTTAGCGCAAAGATTGATTCTTAACTGATTAGACTGAAGGCTACCTGCACCACTTTGTTTATACGGTGGGTCGAGTAAGTTATGACATGTCTTCAAATAGAGATGGAGAGATTTCCTCTGAAGTCTGTACACTCAGACTTGATTTGGTCTGTCAGTGTCCCTTTTCTCTTTCTTTTCATCTCCCTTCAACTAACTGAGTGCAATTAGTTAAGTTGCTCGCTGGCAGAGGGTATTTTGTCAGTGTGTATGTGTGTTTGTGTCTAATGTAGCCACGATCCCGAGCTGATAAAAATTTTGGAACTGCTTGCACTAAAGTTGACTGACAACGGACAGACAAGTGTTGTTGCTGGAGACTTCATTTAATACAGTGCTTGTACTCCACAGCTGTTAAGTTATTAGTTGTGCTCAACTGTTCATTACTACTTTTCAGATGAAATACTATAATGCTTATTAATAAAAAAGGAAAGTGTTCAGTGTATCTTTCTGATTTGGACATAAAAAGGTACCGCTATGGCTAGTAAAAGATACAAAGGAGTGTATGGAATAGATAAGAATGATGTTTATCCATTGAATGCGTGACAAGACTTTGTGGCTTCTCTCTCCACAGCTGAGTGGTACCAAGAAAGAAAAGGATGGAGAAGATAAAAAGAGAAATCCCATCCTGAAGTACATTGGCAAACCCCGGAACACATCCCAGTCCAGTAAATACACACACTCACAACTGGAGAATCATAGCTTTTGAATGTAACCGTGACCCATATTTAAAGTGTAAAATGTATCTCTACAAGGTCAGCTTGACTGTATTGGTTCGCTGTAACGCTAACATGCACATTGTGTTTGTCAAATAATATATATTTCCAGTCCCATGTTTGCACTTTTATTGCTTTTTGCAAGTTTATGTATTGTTTTATGGAATTTTCATTTTGTCTTCTGACTTCATTTTTTTCTTTTGGGTTCATTTTGGTTTTGTAGCATTCCATGTCCCGTTGTCACCCACTGAAGGTATATATTTTTTTCTATTTTTATCATTTGCTTACTTTAATTTAATTTAAGTTACGTTTTCGCCAGTCATCCTTTAATATCCCTGAAAAGTCCACAAGCTTCCACTTTCACCCTGTCCATGTGCTGTTTTATCATATTGTAAAACTGAGTGCGCTCTGTGTGTGCAGTCCGTCCCGGCAATGTCAGGACCATCATCCAGCAGTTTGAGAATCACACTGAGGTGGGAGAGGAGGGGGGCGATGCTGCCGACACCCAGCGGCTCTCCTCCAGCAGCCTAGGAGATGACAGCATTGACGGGTATTGCTGAAGTACACGTCTGTATATTCACAATCAGCTGCCGGTTCAGTGCTGATTCAGTAAAAACCTTTTCCTTGCGCATTCTCCCTCAGCCCAACCGTCTCGGTGCGTCTGGCACGTAGTGAGTCGCTGAAGGCACAGGGAGAAGGACGTCGGCGGGGCATTGTCTCGGGAACAGAGACCGTCCCTCGCTCACGCAGCGACGTGGACATGGAGGACTGCGGGGAAGAGAGGGAGGGTCCGGGCCTCAGGCCGCTGCAGCACAGCGCCTCGTCGTCCGCCTCCAGCAGCTCGGCACGGTAAAGAAGCACCAACCCAGACGCTTCGGCACCATTTCTCAACTTTCTTAGCGAACACGTTGCCTCACGCCATCTCTCTCTCCACTCTCTCACATTCAGGTCTCTAGAGAACCCTACACCCCCATACACTCCTCGGTCGAGACGCAGGTGAGTGTGGGTGTCTTCCCCATACATAAATGACGGTCAGTCCCACCAAATGTGTTAAACTGATAAATAAAGAGGGCTAACTTCTTTACCACATGCAAAACAAGAGTGAAAGAACTCTTAATAACTGTTAGTATAAAAAATGTTCTTCTCTTTGTCTTAATACGCCCTTCGTCTATTTGTGTATGTTACTTTTCAGGAGTGTTGATTCACCGTTGGCGCTGCTGCCTGACCTGGCTGCGCTGGAGGATGAGGTGTGTGACGGCCAGAACTGGCAGGACACAGTTCCCCCTCAGCTTCTCGCCACGCTCACTCCAAGGGAGGTGGACCGCCAGGCCGTCATATATGGTACAAGTAAAGAACTAGGCAACACTCTCTAAAAATGTCTCATGTTAGTGCTGAGTTGTTGACGTTGCTTCCATCTTCTTGTCATTGTCAGAGCTGTTCACAACCGAGGCGTCCCACCTGCGCACCCTGAGGGTCCTGGACAAGGTCTTTTTCCAGAAGATGAGGTCTGTGCTGAACTCTGATGAGCTGGCCTGCATTTTCCCCAACCTGCCTCAAGTCTACGAACTCCACGGTGAGTGTGTGTCAGGGTTTTCATATGTAATTCTGTGCAGTTTAAACATTGATAGAATGTTATGGCGTAGAAGCATATTTTGCCTATGGATGAAAATCATATATAGAGTCAAGTCCATTTTAGGCTGTGTTGAGTTGAAAAATGAAACACTGAAGCGTTTCAATGGTGCAAAACGAAAGAGCTTTCATGTCGCTGGTCATTGCTTCGTCTGCTCCGGTTTCTGTTTGCACAGTAATAAAGTGAGTTGTACTTTGCGTCCACATGTATTCATAGCTGTTGGCTGCTGGGTAAATAATGATAAGTGAAAGTCATAACAGTAATATGTAATCTCAGCCTGGTGGTTTACTGAGCTAATATGTGTCCTGGGCTTTAATTAGATGATGGAAGTATATGGTGTGATAAGACTGCCACACAAGCAGTTATTGTGTTTTCCTTTATTTTTTTTTAGCCAGTATATTGGTTATTTTATTGGTAGTATTAGAAATAATTTAACTGATGATAAATGAATGAATTGTATTTGTCACCCTTAATGTTGCTAACAACAGCAAGTCTGTGCGAAGCGATGAAGAAGCGAAGGGAAACTCCCATCGTTCAGGACATCGGGGACGTCATGCTGGCCAGGGTGAGTGAAATAATCACCAACCTCACGTGTCTCTGTTTTCAAATGTACTTCTTCACTTATCATTGTTAAACACGTGTTTTGTCTTATTGTCTTTTCTATTATCTATTATAACGTAATTTCATTGTGGAATTTCTAATCCAGAAAGGACAACTTTAAGGTACCTATTTCCACTCTGGGATCAATACAGTATTTCTGATTCTGATACTGTAAGAGGAGTTTGTAGTTTTATTTGAAACGGGACCATTTGATATTCAAAAGGGAACATACTTATTTGGCTTTTTCTTTTTCTTTTATTCACCTAAAACAAAATGCCAAAATTGAATAGTCCCATTAAAGCAGAGACTCGTATCTGTCAGAATAATCACAATATTCAGGGATCGACCAATTATCAACGCCCATTTTTTAGTATTTTGCACTTTATTGGTATCTGCATTTTTAATCACAAATTATAAGTACCGCTGCTGGCAGCTTCTTGCACTTTGTATAAAGTGACATGAAAGAGATTTTTTTTAAAGAAATTCTTAGAGGAAAGTCAGGAAAAATCTGAGAACAAATTTTAAATGGAAGTATTTTAATTAATTTTTTTTTATTATTTATGAAACTTCAAGGAACTATTTAATTTATTAAAATGTAGTTCACTTTTTCAAGACACGCTGCTGGGACCTTCCTGCATTTTGTTTTTGGCTAATGTTCAGAGTTCATTAGCTCGTATATGCCGGCTTTTCGGTATTATAATGTGTATTTGGCTGCCATAAAAAAAGTATCCATGGCCAAAATGTCCATTGGAGAGAAATACCCCCAAAATTTAATTAATTAAACATTCAAATTACCATGAGACACGTTTCCAAGCTATCATAACTTCTAAAGCGAACAGCAAACTCTTTCACTGAGGCCAGCGCATGCAAAAAAAAAAGCTCCTACTCTCCAGGAAACAGAAGATGAGACCACCGCTAAAATAACAAAAAAATGTGTTTCAAACAAAATGGTTTCAACGTGAAAAACTGGGCAGCACTGACAAATTGTTTAGTGACATTTGTGAAAGGTCAGGAAGGACAAATGGCTTCACAGAAGGCTCTCTAAATTTGAAGTCCACTTACGGAACACAATAAATGCTGCAACCACACATCGATTAATACAACACCCATTAAACATCACTGTGATTGGGTCTGTATAGAAAATACGTCCGACTGTCATTGATATGGCCAGAATTCAAGAATTTTTTACCAGTAATTGGTGTCTATTGGTCCTGAAAAACCCATATCAGTCAATCCCTAACTATATGCCCTTTTCATGTCATTCAGCCCCAGTGCAGGCATGTTTGTAGTGTGTTAACGGCGGCGTGCGTTTCTAGTTTGAAGGTCCAGCTGGAGACGAGTTTCAGGAACAAGCATCCCAGCTGTGCAGCCAGCAGTCTCAGGCGCTTGAGCTCATCAAGAATAAGCAACGCAAAGACCCTCGCTTTGCTCACATCATCCAGGTACACAGACACACACACACACGTAGCTGTATTAGCACTTTTAGCTGCCTGCTTCATGTGTTTCTGTGATACTGTTTCAGGAGTGTGAAGCAAGTCGTCACTGTCGGCGGCTGCAGCTCAAAGACTTGCTGGTCTCGGAGATGCAGAGACTCACCAAGTACCCTCTGCTGCTGGACAACATCATTAAACACACAGATGGTGAGAAATCAAGAGATGCATTGTATAAAAAATATTAGTAAAAACAGGAAAAATTGCAAAAGGTTCACAGGGAGATGTTTGTGTTTTGGTGTAGCCGGCACATCGGACCTCTCCTCGCTTCAGTGCGCTCAGGCTTGTTGCCGAGGGATACTCCAGGCTGTCAACGAGGTTGTAAGGGAAACGGAGCACCGGCAACGCCTCAGCCAATACCAACGCAGGCTGGACGCCGCCCCTCCATTCAAGGTGGTCAAATAGTCGATGCTGGTTAATCTCCTGCTCCCGCGAGTTCTGACTTTTTCACCTTCCTCCTCCCTCTTGCAGAGTCTGGACTTCTCCATGAAGAGAATGATTCATGAAGGTCCTCTCACATGGAGAGTCAGCAAAGATAAGCAGATAGGTCAGTACCTCTGCACAAACACAACAAACACTGTTAAAGGTAAAACAGTTTTAAAAAGTTTCGTTTTTATTACTACTACAAGGGGGGGGGGGTTTAAAACCGGAAAAATGGGGAAAACATTTGTCACGGAACCAAAATGTTAATACAGGCAATTTACTTACAGTATAGATATTCCTGTTTCTGATTGTATTGTTTTCTTTGTCACTTCTGACAGTAAATGAGGAGTCTCTGGGTTTTTAACTGTTGAAGCAACTTGAAGATGTCACTTTTGGCTCTGAAAAAATGTGATGAGCATTTTTCACTATTTTTTTTACTCTTTATAGAGTGAATGATTAATCGATTTATTCGTAAATGAGTGTCATTTACTATATGGTCTGTTGGTTGAATTAATTGGGGGGCTACAAGGTGTAGCAATGCTATGCTGTAAGGCTACTTACACAGTTGGTGCGGCTATAGTAGACTGCAACGTACCCCGCCCAGGTAATGGTGCATTCTCCAGTGGAAAGGTACACCTGTAATCAGCATACCGTTCCCAAGCGTACTGTATCGAGCTGAAGTGACCTGAAACGTACTTCTTGTTGGAAATAGGGCTCATTAGTGTGGTCTCCTTCCCATTAAATCCCACCTGTCTGTACCCCTCCATTAGAGATCCAAGCTCTGCTGCTGTCAGACTGCCTGGTCCTCCTGCAGAGGGGCCCGGACGACCGGCTGCAGCTGAGGTACCACTCCCACTGGCTGGGTCGAGGGGGAGGCGGCAGCGGAGAGAGCAAGACCTCCTTCAGCCCTCTGGTGAAGCTGGACTCACTATTGGTCCGCTCAGTAGCTACTGGTACGGCTGTGGTAACAAAACTAATTTTTTTCTTTTTTGTTTGTTTGTCCTGAAGACTTTTAAACTTGCAATTTCCTTCTAGACAACAAAGCCCTGTACGTCATCAGCACCACAGAGAGGCAGATCTACGAGCTGGTAGCTGGGACATCATCAGAGAAAAACACGTAAGGTCTTTTCTACAACATCAGGCTTGGCCAGGCATCTCTGTTCTTCTTCAGCTTTCATAAAACACCTCCTGTATGTGCCGATTCTTGATTTAAATCATTGTTTGTTGTTTGTCAGCTGGAAAGATTTACTTGAAAAGACCATCTCATCAGCTGGAGGCTCATCACCACTGATCAATCATGGATCGATGCCTATATCGTGAGTAGCTCATATCAATGAATAATGTAGTATTCAATTGCCGGAACTTGCTGTTTATTCATTAGGGGTGTGACAAGAACTTGTGCCACAAGTTCTCGCGATACTTAAACGTGACAATATTTCTCGTTGAGGTGAAAAGCTGTCTTGAAATGCAGTATGTAAGCACTGTAAGAAAACATTGCTTTAAGCCACGGCTAACACGAGCAGTATGCAAAGACACTGACAGAACCACCACACCTCTCTACTAAAATCAGCTGCGCCAGTGAAGAAAACAGTGAAAGGCCAGACAGGGCAGATGAATGTGCACCTCCTCCACGCCCAAGTGTTAAGAGTCACGGCAATCATGAGAGACATCGGCGTTTTCTTGCAGCTGCTATAAGGCGGTTTCTGTTCTAGAAAATCAGGTATTTCGCTGACTCCTCTAGGCACAGTTCATGCATGCGCCCCAGCCAGCATGGCAAAGTTTATTTACGGTTTAATTAAAATTACTGAAGAAGGTTGATTTGGTATTGAATTTGGTTGTAATTTTGCAAAGCGAATTATTGTTGTTTTCAGCATCTTACAAAACAAATACATTTTATTTTTGAAGCCATTTTACTAGCGAAATTTGAGAATGAATGTTTTTTAGTCATTTCATAACATAACATTATCGTTAAAGACCGGATTTAAATTTGAATGTTGATTAATGGGAATGTTGTTTACATTTTTACATCCATATTGTTTGATTGAATTAACATTATTTTAAACACATTTAAACTTTGTATTCAGTCGTAATGTCTGGGAAAGTTTTAAAATATTTCAAAATGCACCTGCATTATTTTTGACTTAAGTCAAATAAAAGGCTATTTTCCAAGTCATATATTTCGTTATTGAAGCTTTCTTAAAATTAATGTTGAAATATTGTCTCATCTTGTTCTTGTGAACCAAATATTATATATCTTTCCGCCTCATAAGCTGAGTGTATCATCACACCCCTTGTATTAGTCCTGTGTTTTCTTAGTGTGTTCTGTTTGTTTCTCCTCTAGTTCCCCCAGTCTATGCAGTGTGTCCCCAGTCTCAGCCGGCAGTAATGAGTATGCAGGTAATAACCACCATCATAATCAAATATTAAAACTTCTGCAGAGTTTGATCTTTGTGGCCTTGTCACAAAACAAGGACTTTGATTATTTTGTGCAAACTTGCAGACAACTCCTTGACAGATCAGTCAGAGTCCATAGGGACTCATTCACCCAGCGACATTGTCCTGTCAGCCAGCCCAACTTCAGACCAGTCCGAAAGAAAAGGAGCTGGTTTGGCAGAGGCGGCCCTGCAAGACGGTGAGGAGGAAATGAAAACACTCTGAGAACAGCTTTGCCTTTGATTTTTGATGGCTCAGGAACTGTAATACATTTCGTCTTGTTTTCGCGTGTCTATAGTCAAAACGCTGAGGCAGCTCATATTGCAAGATCTGGAGGAGGACGGCTGGAACCACGACTCTGATGACACACCCACCAATGAGATGGCCAATGAAAGGAACCCGTTGGCCGAGCGGCAGCCAGCGGAGTCTTTGGAGACGGTCCTGCAGTACAGCACCGACAAATGGGAGGCTGAGCCTGGAGAGATTCAACCTTCTGACATGGAGCAGTCCAGTGTTCAGGTCGTGAGGAAAGGTAACCGATCGGGTTAGGAAAAGCTTTTCTTCCACAAACACAAAATAGAAATCTTTAATAAGTCACAGCTATCATGAAGTGGCTTCCCTTAAGATGATTTTTTTCTTTTCTGCCTGTGTTGAGTTGTCTTGATGAATGCCTTCCTCTGCAAGTTTTCTCTGCACTCATTGTGATTGATTATTATGTTTTCTCACACACTTTTTTCTTCCTTTCTCTTGTATGCTCACTCTTCACAACAACGATCCCACAATCACTATCACCTTTTTCTCTTACTCTTTTTCACCTTTCTCCACATTCCTGCACTCAAAAAAACAAACTCTGGCACACACACTTTCCTCTATTCTTTGGATAGCTGTGGTTGCGGGTCCTTCTTCTTCTTCTGTCCCTGATGACATCACTGATGATGTCGCCCTCCCTTTCAACCAATCATCCAAGCCGAGAGGCGAGGACGCTGCTCAGGGTAATGATAAGTAAACCGGTCACAACAGTATGTAATCCAAACTATAGATGCATGTCATCTCTCAGCTGACGTTCATTTTACCTCATTTCTCACCAGAGTCCTTATGTTTCTGTGCTGCAGGGAACACTTTCTACTTAGTCATGCCCACAGAGTACGGAGAGAGCGCCACTGACGATCCTCCCACTCCCACTGCCAGCAACTTCCCTCAAACTCCAGAGGAAGCGTTGTTGGCCCAGACGCAGACAGAAGAGGACACGCCAACTGGCGGACCCGACAACGCGGAGGACACGCAGCCAGAGCGCGCAGAAGAAACGAGCCAATCGCATGCTGCACACCAGAGCCACGTGATCAAAAATGTGGATGAGATTTTCCTCACTATCGAAGGACTGATGAGCAAGCTGAGGCAGCTTAAGGTGAGTTTGTGTTCAGGCAGCGACATGGACGTCAACCCCCTCAATCTGCCTTTACAGTTACCACAGCTACGGCCTCTACTGATAATGGTAATTCTCTTATGCAATCTATTGCCCAAAGCCCTTTTTACACAGAGAGTGTGCAATATTTCCTCAAGTACTAAAGTAGTAGTAGTCCACAGTAAAAGAAGTGAATGACAGAAAATCTGCTGCCAGCTGCTTTTAAATCATGTGGCTGTCTTGTCGTTCCAACTCGCCAGCTCCATTTGATTGATACAGACGTTGGTTTGGTGCTGTTTTCACCTCCACTGCCATCTCTAGTCCTCTTCACAGAGAATACACAATGTTGTTGCAACGAAGACCCTCCTCTACACTGTCTTTATTTACACACACAACACCACAATGGTGTCCTAACACTGCTGCACAGTGAGATGTTTAGTAGAACCAACATTGTGCACTTAGAAGAGGAGTGACGAGTGAGACACCGCAGCATCGGAGTCAAGTGTGATGTTTCACCTGTGCAACGAGCAGCACTTTAACAGCAGAATAATGTGGTAGCAAAAATAATTTAGCATTCCATTTCCTAAGTGGCGAGGCACAAAGGGCCCACTTCAACGCAGCTTTGCTCCCATGGCCTCTTTTATCCAACCACTCAATAATTAAACTTAATTTGAATATAGCTGCCTTTCACTGATGCCTTCATGGAATCCATGAAATTTCACATTTGCTATCAGCTGGATAATCGTGTTGTCTTCGTTGCAGGAAATCGAGAATGCCCATCACAAGCTTTTGAAAAACCTCAGAGAGACATCTGTCAGTCAGGAGTCAGAGGACCAGCAGTGTCCCTCAGCAACCGTCTCCAGAACGCCATCTCTGGATCGCGGCTCAATGGATGGTGAGGAGGGGGAACTGAATTTGCATGTTAAAGCTTAACAAAACTGTAGCTGAGCACACTGTTCAGGTTCTTTCCCCTGCTGAATAATGTCTCTGCTTCACTGAACAGGCAAAGAGGCCAGTCCAGCAGAGCCCAAGATTCAGTCGACTGGATTCTGAAGTCGCTCAGTCTCGACTGCTGGCACACGGACACACTCACATGTACCCACCGTCGGACTCAGACGCCTTAGCCCCGCCTCCCCTCCTCCCCCTCCTCATGCACTGGCCAGTGGAACAGAGCCCAGGAAGGACCATGGCTGCCTCTTTTGGTTGGTTTTCTGTCTTCTTTTGGACAGACTCTCTGGGTCAGCACAAACCTCGACGTGAGAGAGAGTCCGGGACAAAAAAGTATGAAGGAGCGAAAAGGCAAAAGAGAAGTTGACTGACGAACCGAAGAGTCGAAAGTGGGAAAAAGTTGGATGTTCGCAAAGGAAAAGCGGGTTGAACGTCTTTGCTTAATCGAGCTGGTTGAAAGAACGGAGCAGAAAAGTTTTGAAATAGCTATGTGAGGAAAAAGAAAATCAGAGGGACCCATCACCCCTGCACTTTACCCACAATTCATCCCTCTTTCACATACGTCCTCTGCAGTGGACAGATCAAGGACTAGAGATGCCACTGGCCTCCGGGGGTCCCCTCCCCCCCTTACAATGGTTGCTTTACACTGAGTTCACCTGCCACTAAGGCCGAAGGACTGTGTCTATATAATTCAGGTTATTTGCACTGGGTAAGGAAACAAGTGTATCACACTCACATCATTTAACCGTGTTGCTTTGAGCTGCATATCTCATAGTATGGTTGAAACACTACAGTCATCATCATCATCATATTCATCCTTAAGCCTTCTTCTAAGCTACAAGATGGCTGTTTGGAAGCATCAGTGCGACACTTTGATCATCTCGTAGTTGGCGTTCATTGTTCATGTTCATGGTTTGTTTTTGTTTTTTTTAAGTTTTGGAAACACTACTGCGCTATTTACTACTGAAACGCTGGCAGCTTCTGCTCTCAGTGCCGCTTCAGAGACGATCTCAGCGACGGTTACCACGGGCTCAGTTGGATTCACACAACCGATCCACTCGCGTTCGGGTTTGGGAGATTTTGGATGTCGACGATGACCGAGACTCATCCAATCTTGAATTTTCACCTGTTGTGTCACCCGCTCACATGTCTACACTACAAGGTTTGACTGTGCGTCCCTTAGCCCTTCCTCCGGTGTATTGTGTGTTTAAATACTGTGAACCAGCAACCTATCCCGTCTCCCATCCAGTGCTCATACCCGTCAGTGTTTATACCCATCAAGCCCACAGCCAAAGCCATGAAAGGACTGCGCTCTTTACCAAGTAGCTTTCCAGAGGGAATATCTGGACATTCTGGTTTATACTTTATCACATCTGGTGAAAGCTAATGCCAGCAGCTGGTTAGCTTAGCTTAGCATAATGCTGGGAAAGAACAGACAAACTCCACCTAACAGCACTTTAAAAGCTCATAATTAACTGTTGTGAGACGTTACTGCACCTGAAAATTGTTTGGCACCTCACAAAAACACGGTGTGTTGTTTTTCTACAAGTTTGTGATTCAACAAATGAGGTGTGTATTGATTAGTTACAGAATACGAGTATAATTCTCAACGCATTTTTAAAAAAAAATTAATTGTACAATTTTTACGTCATGGTACCTTTTTGTATCACCAAATTCCTGCCAACATATACCTCCTAATTTAGTGCACTTTGTGCCTTTTCCCCTTGTATCCAGTCTTTATGCTAAGCTAAGCTAACAGCTGGAAACCAGAGTGGCATCAGTCTCATCTAGCAGGAATAGTGACTGAGAGTACTTCCCAAAATGCTGCTTTAACTATCACCAGAAAAATTCTATGATATTTAGGAAAGTTGTTGTAACAGCTTGATCAAGGCTTGTAAAACCAGCAGCAAGTGCTTGTTTTGTTTGTTCTTACATCTGTCCTGAACCAAGTCCCAAAAACACTACGTAGAAAGTACATCTTTAAACTGAAAGGACTTCTACACAGGTTTTTGTGGCGTCGCAGTGTTTTTACTCTGTTGTTCTTTTAGAGCAGGGCAGAGTCGAGCAGGACTGTTTTATTTGAGCTGGTTTCAAATATTAAGTGAGGAGTGCTCAAGTGAGACAGCTGACTTCCCCACCAAACAGAACCAAACCAGGATCCAAGTATATTCACACACTACCAGCCACTGATTCTACTGATGGCAACGAGATGTCACTGCCTGGTGGAAGGATGTTTTTCTCTTCTTTAATCACAGCAGGATGATAGCGGTAACTTAGGTTTTGCATATGAACAAAAAGATGTTTGCAGCTGACAGCTGGATCTACTGATGACGATGTTCAGATGAATTTAGCGGCTGATCCGGTGTGAATTTTAAGACTGGTCGACCAAAATGAAACCCTTCCTCGGGGGTGTTGAAGGGAAGTTTCTGTTTGCTTTCTCAATGTTAACGGGCTGCCGGTTTTCAGGCGTCTAAGACCAGGAGACTCACGTTTTGGCCACGAAACGGAAAAATAAAGTTTGACAGAACAAAATCTCTTAAAACGCATCTTTAGTCCCACTTCTAACTAAAGTATTTCCTGTTTCCAATTTCTACCTCTACACTCTGTTTCTTTGTATCTTTCTTGGTTTGATTTCATACATTTATCCTGACATCAGCATTGAGGCCCTGACCGGCTGTTTGACAAAAGAGGAAAAAGGAAAAAAAAAGGAGCTATAATGCCTTTTTTTTTTTTTTTTTTTTTTCAAACTTCCTGCACGGTGCAAACTACTGTATGCATACACACGTCTTTAACTATCATCTCATTGTCTTTTTATGTTATGTCTTTTTTTAAAAAGAAAATACATTTTCACTCATGTAATATAGAGATCAGACCCACTTGTTTTATATATGTTCATGTTTTCTTTGTTTTCTGTAAAGCCTTAGTCCTCATATTTGATTTTATTTTTGTAGATATGATTAAAAGAAAAAAAGGATGTATAAATTATTTTCTTCTCCCTCGTTTTTAAGATTGATGAGATCGTTTAGCTGCACAGAAAGAAAAAGAAGAGCTTGTGTCTCAGATTCATGTGTTTTGTGAGATTAAAAAGAAACTGGATAAAGAAAACGACTAAAGTGGATTCTGAGTCTCTCATTCTGTTGTCTTTAAGTGTTTGTTTGGGGTTTTTTTAGTTAACTGGATATATTTCTTAAGGTGTTGAATATTTTTAAAAACAACATTAAGGAATTCGAACATTGCAAATCAACAAATTTGTGAAATTTATTGCAACAAACTTCTTTAGATGATGAGGTTAGTGTAGAATAAGTTACTAATTATTCATTCATTCATTCATTTTCTACCGCTTATCCCGTTAGGGGTCGCGGGGGGGGGCTGGAGCCTAATTATGATTTTAAAAAAAACATCTCTCAGTTGCCACAGAAGACCGAAAATTAAGCAAATAAAAGCACAGATTTTTTTGTATGAGCAACTAAACCAGCATTTTTGATTCTTGAAATGATTCATGAAATATAACACATGTTTTTCGATGCACTAATATTAGCCATCACATATTGAACAGGAAGCAACTAAAGTTATATGATTATTACTTAGTGGATGTTCAGTTAGTTGCTAGTATATCACCTTATCCAATATATAACATGTAAGATAGTCTACGTTAGTTTGTGTAGTCCTTTATTTAACTTTATTTCATTTCATTTCATTTTTCATCAAAAAGACCTTAATACTGCTCCTTTTTGTCCTCGCACTGATACATATATTATTTATGTATTTGCCAACTTTATTTATTATTTAAGAGCAGTGATTCAGCTGAGAAACGACAACAATAACAGTGTGAGGTAAGAGGTGTGCCACTGACTGAACTACTGCGGTGACTGTGCATGGAGCCATTTTATTTTGAAACAACACCAGCGGAGGCTGTGAATGCGCTCCCTGTGACGCACGTTTGCTTGAGTGCCGGAGCTGGTGAGCGCACGCCGCCGCCGCTCGGCTCAGCGGTGCGTGTCTCCTCGACTTGAGCTGCGCATCCTGTCTCCCAACAAACGAACCCAGCAAGAAAACACAGACTGTCCCTTTTTTCGGGCTGCACGCGCGAGCTGCGGACGGAAGTCGGAGTCTGGACAGGGTGAATTTCCCGGCGACCGGAGGCACTTTTGTTGGACGCGCTCGGCTCTTTGTGCTGCGCGCTGCAGCTTTCCCGCGTTTCGACGGACAGGTGAGGAATTGTGTGCATCTGCGTTCATGTGCCTAAAATTTGTTTTTAGACTTAACATTTGCGGCCACTTTTTGCCGCCCCAAAATGCGCTTTTCTTCCTGCACCTGTCAGTACTGGTGAGTTATCGGATAACAATATGAATCACAGATTCATTCACTGAAGCAAATTTTTAAAGCTACCGCGATCGGTGTTGCACTTTGCTGCCTGGGTGCCAACGTGGCGCAGGACACATACTCGCATGGGCGCATGAGTTGAGTCCGTGCGGGCTGTTGCGCACCGCGGGGGTCCCTACGGATACAGCAGCCACGCCTCACTGGCCCACCGCCGCCATCCGGGCCACACAGGGAGGTAACCAACCCCGCAGGGACGCAAAAAACATTTCGCTTGTTCGCTTGTGTTGTAGAAAGTAGCCAAAACTCATAAAAGTGCAGATATCATGTTGAGAAGTTCCTTGTAGTAAAGGTGATACTTAAGTGAAAGACTTAAAGTTTCTGAAATTAAAGGTTCTTCTTATACTGTTAGTAGTTTGTCTTCCATTAAATGTGTATAAATATCAACAGTACAAGTAAATTTACTTATTTTTACATGTAGGCACTGCTGTAAACCAGTGGTTCCCAACCACCACCACCCAGGTCCCAACCACTTAGGTGGGTCACCAGAGATCACATCGGGTCCGCCAGGCTTTGTCCGCTCCAAGGTTGTCAAATTTGCACGTGCTGTTTACATGAAAGTGTGTGTATAAAACTGTTCAGAATATGTTCTCGTCCTCGCTCGTAAATCACACTTTCCTTGAAATATACATGAGCTGTAAGTGCATCTGAGTGAACTAAGAGCATCAGCGGATGACTTTGGCATCTTCTGGTCAAATTATTCGTAAAATCCGTGACGTTTTTTTTTTTTCCTTACAGTGTAGAAACAATCACTGGCCTGGCTGCTGTGTTTCCACACAGCACGTGGAACCATCCCAGCTGTAATTCAATCAGTGGCGGATTGATTTACGGTGGGAGAGGCTGAGCCAGCGGGGTCGATGGGATTGACCGTCTCAGACAGGGTGGGAGAGAGAGAGAGAGAGAGAGAGAGAATCTGCTGGCGATATTTACAGCACATTCATGAAATTGGCAAAAACTCCACCATTGTGCTTTGTGACACGTTAAGGGCAGTTTTAACAGGAAATAGTGGCAGGCGCTCGAAAGCCACGCCCACAAAACCAACATTTCCTCTTTTCTCCACACCCTGGACCTGCTTCTGATGAACCTCGCCCGAGCAGCCTGTGAGTGGCGACTGAAGGCTCAGTCCTTCTGATATTTCTGGCCCCAGATTTGACTGATGGAGAGAACATCTTAAAGGGTTCACAAGCCGCAGCTGCATGGATGCTTTTTGCCACAGGAGAATCTGGGCTCTCAAGTCAAAGTGATATCCATTTTTAACCGTTACAGGGAGGGGAGTGTTCTGCGACTCCTTTTAAAAAACTGCAGAGCTGTCCTCCCCTGCGCAGCATCTGTAGAGCATTGCTTAATGCTTTATCCTTTTTTATCGGCCACTTTGGGACGATAGTGTCGTTGCTAAGCCGCTCCAAAGTGTCGCTTTGCCCGAGTGTTAAGTTGGGATCTTCTCCCGGGTTCCTTGCGGACTGCGTCAGGCTTTAATCCAGCATTCCTCTGCATTCATTTCTCCTCAGGCCTTCCAAACCAGACGGCGTGTTTGCTGCCAGAAAGCAGCCTGTAAGCTTGGGCTAATACGATATGTTTTTAGATCTGTATTCGTTTTGCTGCTCCGGGGACCATTGGCTTGCTGCTGCGGCTGGTTTAGCGTTGTCTATTTTTAGCTCGAGATGGTGACAGGCAAGATGAGACCATGTTGGCTGCGTTAGTTTAAAACTACACTCTTAAGTGCCCTTTAAGGGAGCCAGGCTTTTAACGTTACAATAAGGGCCACAAAGAGCATTAATAAATGGTTAAGTCAAGTTAATAAATGCTTTATTTAGGGCTACGAGGCTGTTTGCTGTCGAAATGCTTCTCATTACATTATTTAATTGTTAGTAAATGGGAAATACTGTGTTAAGTAATGATAACAGTGTGGTTATAAACTAATGAATATGTACATCAGTTAACATGAGGACTGTTAGTAAAGGCTTATTACTGCATTAAGTAATGCTAATTAATGTGTCCTTATTGTAAAGTGTTGCCAAATTGCGTTACTTAGACAGACCTCGGCGATAAGTGCAAAATCTTTTGCGACTAGCACATCGAACAAATATTGATTTGGCATTTTTCAGCGAATTGAGTGCCAACTGATGCATGTCGCACAGGCCCCAGCCGAGAATGCTCGAATCACATGAAAGCTGTTACTGATAATCTCTTAACGTGCGAGTGGGATGCACAAATTGAGAGCGCATGGAGATTTGTTATTAGATTTAAAGTCTGCCTGTTCAGCTGAAAACCAGCAGTGGTAAAAACTTTAAAACTAAAGAAAAACTGGTTATATGTGCTTTCAAAAAGGGAGTGGTCAGTGTCTGTCTGTGTCTTCTGAGGTGTGTATTTGAGAGAGACAGAGAGATAGGAGGGGGTGTGGGGTTCTGGTTGCCGTGGCAGCG
>KV751366.1:8111010-8164301 GCA_001698575.1 Mola mola | reverse complement strand
ACTGTGCAGGCCTCCACACTAATTTCAGCTTTGTTTGAGTTGCTCACGTACAAAACTGGAACATTGTTTTAGAGCTGCTCCGATCTTCTTCCCCCATCCTGCCCTGCATGATGTGTTGCACTGGAGAATTGTAGCCCAGAACAGAAAGTTGGCGTAATTGCCCTTTATTGGCCGAGAACCCACTCAGGGTCGAATCACTAGCTCATAAAATCCTCCCTCATGGTGGAGGAGCGGGTCCGGCTATGACTTTCACACACTGCAGCGTGCCAGCGCTTCCACAATGCCGTCTCTCTTCCTCCCGCTCGCTGCCTTTCCCTCCGAGATGCTTTTGTTCCAGCCTGCCATGACAAATAGTCCGTCCCTCGCTCCTCATTCCTCTTTCTGTCTCCACTTCTGTTCATTCCCTCACACGTAGCCTCTGCTGATTCCAAACTCACCATTTCTGTCATTTGTCTTCTCCCCTTCTCCTTTTTTTTTTTTTTTAACTTCCCAGGCCTCCAAGATAGATTCCCTCAGGAGTAAAGTGGACCTGCTGCGCCTCCCCCTGGCCCTCTCCTCCAAGTCCATCAGCGATCGCAAGAGCCGGCTGGGTGTGGTCTGGGAGAAAGGTGGCGGTGGCTCAGGTGCAGGAGGGGCCAGGAAACCCCGCCCGCCACCAGCCTGTGACATGGATAACGAGTCGGTGTACTCGGGCTACTCCTACAAGTCATCCTACTCGCGGAGCTCGCGCAAACACAGGTAGCAGACTGCAAAATATGACTTAATGGTAATTGGAATATGAGCTCTGAAAATAATCCATCCTTGAACTTTTTGTTTTCTTTTATCTCCAGGGAGAGGAGGGATAGGCATCGCTCCAAGACTCGTGACGTCAGCAGCGTCCGTGGAGACAAATCGGTGACCCTCCAGCCCCCTGCAGAGTCGTTGTTGGATGCAGAGTCCTCTAGAGGAGACGACCGGGTGGGTCAGAGTTGCATTTTCAGTCATTCTACCCACTCTTGGAAATATTGCCAACATGCTCTCCTCCATCTGCCCCTCTCTTCAGGATGACAACTGGGGCGAGACCACCACGGTGGTCACAGGGACCTCTGTGGACAGCGTCTCTAACGAGGACTTGACGCGAATCTCTAAGGACCTGGAGGATTCTTCGCCGCTGAGGTGCCGGCGGTACCTCGGCCCAGCGTTGGCCGCTGTGTTGGGGCTTTTTGCTCTGGTCACCCCGCTGGCCTTCTTGGTGCTCCCACAGCTCCTGTGGAGGGATACACTGGAGCCTTGCGGCACGCCATGTGAGGGACTTTACATTTCTCTGGCCTTCAAGCTTTTGGTCCTCCTCATGTCCACCTGGGCACTCTTCCTTCGCCCGCCCAGAGCCACTCTGCCTCGCTTCTTCATCTTCCGCTGTCTGCTGCTGGCGTTGGTCTTCCTCTTTGTGGCTTCTTATTGGCTCTTCTATGGGGTGCGGGTGCTGGAGCCCAGGGAAACAGACTACAGGGGGATTGTGGGATATGCAGCTTCTCTGGTGGACGTATTGCTGTTCATTCAGTACCTGGCGCTGGTGTTGCTGGAGGTCAGACATCTGCAGCCTGCTTTCTCTCTGAAGGTTGTGAGGACCACCGATGGAGCTAGTCGCTTCTACAACGTGGGTTACCTCAGGTTAGTGGCTGAAAGTCTATAAAGTTGCCCAAGATTTTGATAAATTATCAAAAATCATTTATAAAGCAATTAAAGTCACACAAAACCACTTCTGTCACCACTAAAATGTAATCACACCAATTACTGTCACTTTACTTTATTTTCTGACCACCAGTTTGAATGCATCTGTGCTAATGCTAACTATAAAGACACCCACTTAAAGCTTCTGCCTCAACCTATCCAGGTCAAGCATACAACAACTCTGGCCTCCACTGTGTCCTGTAAACTATGTTAGCTGTATCTTTTTTCAAATAATGAATACGGGGCCTTATAAATCTCAACTGCAGAGGGCAGCAGGTCTTTATTGGAAGCAGGCATTAATAGAGACAAGCCTTTATTTGGATATTCAATACTAAAAAATGTTGTTTGGCTGGGATATTAATACACATACTGTCCACCCCAAGTGACCTAAATGCAACATTAAGGCCGAAGATGACAACAGAGTGAACAAAACAACAGGTTTATTGTTGAATCTGAGTTAAATCTGAGGCATTTTATTCTGTCAATTTTACAAAATGAGTACAGGTTGTGGGCGGCACAATGGTGCAGTGGTTAGCACTGTCGCCTCACAGCAAGAAGGTCCTGGGTTCGATTCCGGGTCAGGACGTTTCTGTGTGGAGTTTGCATGTTCTCCCTGTGTCTGCGTGGGTTTTCTCCGGGTACTCCGGCTTCCTCCCACATTGCAAAAACATGCAAATCTGGGGGTAGGTTAATTGGTCACTCTAAATTGCCCGTAGGTGTGAATGTGAGTGTGGATGGTTGTTTGTCTCTATATGTCAGCCCTGCGATGAACTGGCGACTCATCCAGCGTGTACCCCGCCTTCGCCCCAAGATGCTGAGATAGGCTCCAGCCCCCCCCGCGAACCCTAACGGGATAAGCGGGAGAAAATGAATGAATGAAAGAGAACAGGTTGCCTGAAAAAAAATGAATGCCGATTATCCCTGCGTGTTATAGCCACTGTATAAATTCTGTGCTTTCTAAATGTGCTTCTGCCTTTCATCATTCAATATCTTAGTGCCGCTTTCTCTCATGCAGGAGTTCAAGTGAATATGGCTGTTGGTTCACCATTTCCGTTATCTGCATCTCAAGTGTGGTCAGGAACGTGTCAGGTTGTCATGGTTGATGTGCACTGATAAGAATTTTGTGTTTTTCTTCCCCTCTAATGTGCGCTGCAGTATTCAACGTGCAGCGGTGTGGGTTCTGGACCACTACTACAGTGACTTCCCAGTCTACAACCCTGGCCTGCTCAACCTGCCCAAGACCATCCTCTCCAAGCAGATGTCAGCCTTTAAGGTCTACGACCTGGGGGAAGGTAAACTCACCAGCTGTTTACAACACAGATGTTTCACAGCCAAGTCTTTGCAATGAGCGAATTAATATAAAAATATAACCAGTTTCACATTCAATAAAAAAAATATCTATACTTTTCAGACATTACCAGGTGGTCTAGATTTCTCTGCCAGCCATTAAGATCATTTTAGTCATCCCTAATTTGAGTAATTGTGCAAACAGAGAACGGCACCAGTAAGTCTACAGGTCAGTCTAGAAGCATGATCACAGCTGCTGCTCGGAGACGGGACAACTCCCACAATGTGTACTACTACGAGGAGGCGGAGATGGAGCGGAGGGTCCGCAAACGCAAGGCAAGGTGAGGACAAAACCGCACACGTTGAAGGTCAAGTCGAAGAAACTCTGATTGTTTTGAGAGTAGTTATTGGTGAAAAAAAAAGCGATTTATATCCGACCTTGAGCCGCCTTGTCTCCAAATAGCCTTGTCAAGCTAAATAGTCATAACACAACTGAACTCCATGTAGGAGTCATTTTTTTTAATTAAAGCCTAAGACACCGTGAAATAGGGGCTTAGATTTAAAAATAGCATCGTTTACTTTTTATTCTGTAATATGCATAAAAGTGTTACGGAAGCATTTTAGTTTTGTCATGTGAGCATGGGGTTACTTCCTGGACACATAGCCATCAAGCTAACTCTGTTCACTTAATGTTGTGAACTTGCTAGTAAGCAGTTGCTCCCTCACTCATCCAATAGCCCTAATGCAATATTAGCATTCACTCTTTATGTAGCTCCAAAAACATCAGCGTTGGGTCATAATAAAAAAAAAACACACACCACACAAAAAATTAAGGTGATTTGAATCATCAGAAATGTAGAAATATCGTTTAAAGTGGCTTTAAAATCCAAATCGGCATCTCACTCACTCTTGCTTTTCCTCTCTCAGACTGGTGGTTGCAGTAGAGGAGGCCTTCACCCACATCAAGCCTCACCAGTACGAAGAGGCCACGCCCTCCCCCAAGCACCCACATGAGGCGATGGACCCCAGGGAGGCAGCTCAAGCCATCTTTGCTCCCATGGCTCGGGCTATGCAGAAATACTTGCGCGCCACACGGCAGCAGGCCCACCACAGCATGGAGAGCATCATCAACCACCTGCAGTTCTGCGTCACGCACAACATGACCCCCAAGGTGAGGAGGGTTCAATCACTGGGGTTTACACGCAGCTCCATAATTATACAGCGTAAACTTTGTAAGTAAACTTACATTTAAATTTAATTAAATTTAATCTTAAATTTAATCCAAAACCCTTTCAAAATTAAAAAAAAAGAAAAAGTCCCCATTTCAAATCTGATATTTTGTCTGTCAGCCACATTAAACTTTTAAGTGACAAGCAACTATTTATAAGCTCGTTCTCATTAAGTATTCCTGTGTACCTCTCAGGCTTTCCTTGAGCGTTACCTAAGCCCAGGTCCCACCATCCAACACCTAGGCGCCAACAGGGAGCGCCAGTGGACACTCGTGAGTGAGGAGCCAGTCACGGCCGCTCTTCGTCAGGGCCACGTCTTCTCACTGAGACGCCTCGACTTTTCCCTGGTCATCACGGCGACAGCCCTTCCCATCCTGCACGTAGGCGAGGAATTCATTGACCCCAAAAGCCACAAATTTGTCATGAAGCTGCAGTCTGAGACGTCCGTGTAGGAGGAGAGTGAATCAAAGATACTGATCTTACTGCCTTCAGAATGTCTTTTAATACCTTTTGGTATCTCATACTTATTTTTCTTACTTGTTCTTTGTTGGCGAGCGTGGTACTCAATTATGGAGAGTGGACATGACTCTAAACAAGGCAGCAGAAACACGTAAGTTCTGACCTAGTTCCCTTATTTAGTTCTTTAGTTCTAGACACCTCCAGTTTTCATGGAACTGAATAAACTGAGCTGTTTATTAGAACGTCACCGTAAATTTAGTGAAACCCATTTCCACGAACATTTGATTTAAAAAACAACAAACAAAAGAAGTATTTTATCCACATTTGTATGTTGTAAATATTGAATAGAATATTCAGGTGGAGTGTGCAATAACACAGTCCAGTTGCCCTCTGATCACGTCTCTTCGCAGCTAATCCCACTTCTCTTTTCTCTTTTACTTCTTGTTTGTTTACTAATCGGACCTTTAAATACTGCACTGAAACATCCATCAGGTTCTATGTATTTAGGACAATGACTGGATTGACTGGGTTATACACGGGCTTTACACGGGTCATTCTGTACTTTCCACCCACAGCACAAGGTCACAAACACGGGATGGACTTGGTGGTTGGACAATTATGTTCAAATAATCATACAAATGTTCAATTTATTTCCTGCTCAGGTTTTTGATGAGTTACTTTAGTCCCACATAGAGAGGTCGCCCAGAACACATCTAACTTTTTTAGTACAAAGTCAGTCGTGTTTGACTTGGACTTAAAGAGCAGCTTTTTTTGAATAATGTCCGTGATTATTTGTTTGTGAGTGAGTGTATTTGAGCACGACTGGATCACAATACCGACTGGACAAAGAGGGCTCGGAGTCTTCAACCATAATCAACTCTGATAGTAATAATATCACTCAAAGCAGTTTGTCAATTTTCACTTGGTTTCATTTCACTTACCAGTCTTGAATTTGTAAGGGCACTTGACCTTTGATTTAAATATTCTATAATTGTGTTTATTTGAATTGCCCCAAGGTAACTGATGTCAGAAGTCAGTTTTTTAGGGCACAGTACGTACATGTAAATGAACCGAAACAACAGCAGCAGCTCAGCTAGTCATAAGATCGATGTGCTCATCTGAGTTTTTCCTGACACATGCGGGTCATGAACTTCATGTTCCTCTGTGGTTTTCTGTGTGGGGGTCTGTGTGTGACTAGTAAGGTCAGGTTCCTCTGGTCTTCTGACAAACATGATTGAAACTTGTAACTACAGCAGTTCACTAGAGGCAGAAAAACAAAAAAAATTTATAAAACACTGCGAAGTCTGGACAGTGCATAAATGAAAAATAGCCTACACAGTCTAAATAACCCTACATTTTATATATGATATACAGTTGAAGCCAGAAGTCTACATACGCTGAATATAAAGAAACATCCTTATTTTTTCTCACTGTCTGACATTAACTCAGACTAAACTTTGACTCGTTTCAGGTCGGTTAGGATTACCAAAATCATTTCTATTTGCTAAATGCCGGAATAATGAGGGAACTTTTTATACGTCCACCTACATCTCCTGGCTGAAGTCTCGCGATGTTGCTACCACATTTCCATATAATGTTCTTTCCCCCTGTTGCCATGAGTTTTGTGACGTATAAACGACTGACGTGTGGATGTCAGATCATGCGTTAAGCGGAATTCAGAGAGTCGGGTTTTTTAGCTTTGTACTTCCTCCTCACAGGCTCAATGCATGAACGATGACACTTGGATTCCTCCTCAATCTGTTGTTTAAAGGTAAGTTCTGCTAACAATGGCTAAAAGATGACCGCAAACCAGCAGCAGGCTGGCCAAAACTTCCGGTAACTTATATTATATATGCAATATTTACATGGGTTTTTCTTTCCCGGGGACGGCGGGACTAGTCTACTACTTTTAGAAACACTGGACAGCTTGGCTCGCTCGTCAAAATGGCTTCTCGGTCGCCAAGAAGCTTCTTTTGCGGGACTTGAGACAAACCAAAAAGAATAAAAAAAGAGGAGCAGGAAGTTTAGAGGAGGCTCCGTCCGCCAGTTGACTGGTTCAAATGCCACCCGTGTCGACGTTTTGGGTGCCTTCCTGTTCCACATCTTGAGGGTTCATGTTCAAAGCGTGCACCGTGTTCTGCTTGTTCTGGCAGCCGTTTTTTAAATTATTTCATGTTTAACCCATATAAATACAGTACACGATGGCAGATTTGAAAAAATGGAATTCTTTTAACTGCGCTACATTCTTGTTGAACGTGTCCTCAAGTATCAGTGATGTTGATTTTCACCTTATTTATTGTAACATTTCTTAATTATTCCATGTAAAGTAACATTTATAGGTTTGGTGTATGTACTAGTACGCTTCACTCAAATTGTAGTCCTGCACGTTTATAAAAAATAACATTCAAGTTATTTTACTGATAAAATTAAAAATATACTAAACTCATATGGTGGGTCAGGTTCTTCCAGCGTAGCTGTAAAGACTCCTACACAATGTCAAAAAAATATATATACAATATATAAGTGGTTAACACCTATGAGTCTTGTATGGGTGACTGGGGGTTCAAATGGATCAACTGTTCAGAGCAGCAAAGAGTGTGGGTAAGAAGTGGAGAAAAAAATGCAGGCGGGGTGGAGTGGGTGAAGAAAAGTGTCAGGAGTGATCTATGACAAAACAGAACGGAAATTTTCACAAGAGGATAGTGAGAGCAGCGATGTTGTTTGGCTTGGAGATGATAGCGACGACCAAAAAGACAGGAAGCAGAGCTGGACGTGGCAGAGTTGAAGATAATGGGATTCTGTTTTATTTATTTATTTTTGACCATTAAGTAATTGGCCATGAATAAACCGCACCGAAAAAAACCCACAAAACTGTAAAGCGTGGTGTTAGATGTGCAATCAACGTTCAACCATTGATAGTGTGACCATGTTTGTACTAAGTGTAGCTGGCGTGACCGCAGTGAGCTGCTGGTATGATGGCCTCAAAGTTTTAATAAGAGTTGGAGGATGCATTGCCCAGTATTTCATTTGTTTTGCTAAACCAAAGTTGCCTAACTTCTGACCATAGAGTTAAGAAGTAGCACACATATTGACTGTGATGCTAAAACAAAATTGACTATTCTCAGTTTGACCAATTACTGTTCAAAGAACCAGTATGCTAACGTTTTTGCTCTCTGACCAGGACCCTCAGATACATTACATTGGGCTCTTAGCTTTGCTTGCATGATCTCAATAATTTCTTTCAATGAGTAAGGGAGGGGGCCTTCCCGAATGTTGCCTTCCTTCTTAGAGATAAAATCATGACACACCAGACTTTTCTTCCTTTCTTTAAAAAAAACAAACTTAAATGAACAGTCACAAACATGTAGAGACATCCACCAAGCTGAACTGAAACTTGAAAAGATCAGTAGGTTTTAGGGAGGTCTTCCCTTTATTCCTGTTTAAAACTTGACTTTATGCAACATGAAACTGTGTTTACAGCAGCCCTTGTGAGAGCCCAAGTCTCTGGGTACGTTGGGGAGATGGTTAAATTGCCCTCGGGAGCCAACCTATCATGGCGTCTTTCCAAAATTGAGTGGTCAATATTTTCGAACACCACTTGGATTGCCACCTACCACAAAGGGACGCCAAACATCAATTGGTTCTACCAGTTTAAGGGAAGACTCAGTCTCAACACCACATCAGGTAAAACATCAATCACCTCAAACCAAATCAGTCTAAATGAACTGTTGTCCATCGGTTCAATGCTGGGTTTTTTTCATTAGGTGACCTGATAATCCATAATTTGATGAAAAGCGATGCCATGGAATACAGTGTAGACCTCGTCAATACCGAGGGACAAGACCGCGTAAACAAGATTAAGCTCACAGTGAGACGTAAGTGTCACAGGTGTCAGAAAATGAAACATGTTGATAGGTAGAATATTGTCAAACAGTTTACTTGACCTCATTGAGGCACCTTTAACAGCAGACCGACTGACTTAAAGCCTTGAATTTTTAATTTTTTTTTGTCCAAGTTCAGTGTTTTAAAACTGACCAATTCTTAATTATTTAATTTAATTCTCACATTTAATCAACATTTCACATTTGTTTTTTTTCATTGAGATCATCAGCTCTAGATATTTAAAAGGACTCTGTTGGACGATGCTGAAGTGTTCTTCAACTGATGAAGATGTTGACTTCACCTGGCAGGTCCAACCTCCCAGTGTGACTCTCCACCACGCGACCATTAATAGCAGCTCTGTGGGTTACGCGTTATTCACACAGCACCACATCAAACTCAACTGCACATCCAGCAGGAACACGGACAACGTCTCAAAAGTGTCCACCGTAAAATGTGATGGTAAGGACACAAAAAAAAAAAAGTTTAAGTTGAGTTCAGCCTTTTCCCATCCAAAGCTAGAGAACTAAAGGCTGAACTGGTGAACTCGGTTGCCAGAGTCAATGCTGGTATTTACCTCCTTTGGGCTGGCAGTGAGAGAGACCACTGTAATTGGCTGTTCAGTTCAGCAAATGAGTGCACTTGATGAAGATCAACTGATTATTTTACACATGACAAAAAAATTGAGATGCTTGCAATCAGAACTATTTGGGCAGATCTATGTCCCCATTGCTTCCCAAATCTATACTCTACCTTTACAGAAATGTACAATTCCAGCATTTATTCTGGCAATCTGTTTGGATGAACATCATGCCATTGTGCTTCTGAGAATCACACTAAAATGTTGTCTAACGTAACGTTGTATAATGTCCTTGACTTGTTTCGTTTTATCTTTTCAGATAAAAGAAGCCCAAAAAAATATAGTTCCTTTTTATTCGGAGGCTTCCTGGGAGGTTTACTAATAGTCCTTGTGATATACTTTGTCAGAGGTAGGCAATACAGTTCGTGTTTATTTCTTCCTGCTTTTATTTGAACCAAAACAAAATGCTTCAGCGATGATTTGTCTTTCACTGTCTCCACCTTTGACAAAAATAAAAAATGGAAAAAACTGAAGCCAAAAAATCTAGGATGCGAGTTTTGCCACCTTCTGCTTGTTAGCCAGTCTATGCATGGCCACCCGGCAGTAGTGCCACACTATCAGGTAGGGATGTAAAGATTTGATACTAAACTCTAGATTCGATTTGTGATTACGTGCTCAAAATTATAGTTAAAATTGAGTTTTAAGACAAATTGTAATGGAAAAAGTGTCCTTGTATTATTTCTTAGACAAAAAGGACACATTTCTGTCATTTCTCTTTATTCAGTCTATGGATTTGAGAGGTTAGAAACTTATCAGCAAACCAGTACACATTTCCTTTTTAGCAAATGAGTTAATAAAAAATATCTTCCATCTTAAAGACATTTTCAGGCAGAGACAGACATTCCCGATGTCCTCTGCTGTCTGGTAAAGAATGCACAAGAATGCTGCACATTTTTTTGTGAAACTCAAACGTAAATATCTTTCATATTAAATAGAAATAACTAACAAAGCTAAATAGAAACTTTAAAACAATTTCAAATAAATTAATGAATAATGGATCAAATAATTCAATTCATTAAACAAGCTAAGGCTGCCATGAGTAAACCGTTGCAACTTGTGAATGCAAATCACACAGCTCACTGAAGCTTCTTGCTGTGCTCTCGTTTAACATGCTGCATCATGTTCATTGTGCTACTCATGTAAGCCTGTCTCTTCTTGTAGTATTTGTACATCGCATTTGTCCTGTTGGCTATCATTTGACCTCTTTCATTTTCAGTCTCTCGAAAGCCAAATGTCACCCTTCTGACTTTAACAAAGAATTGTCATCCTTAAATTCTACTTCTGCACTAGCCACCACCATGTTGCTACTGTTGTTTACTTCCTTGCTGATATGCGCATGTAAAGTGAGGACAAGAGACTATAGCTGGCCATAAATCTGTATGTGGCAGTTAATACTACTATCTCTTTTAATTCAAGAACCAATGACAGCTGCATGGAGATACCTCAAGAACATGAAATTCAGAGAGAGACCTTCAGATTGAGATTTGCCATTGTGTAAATAAATTTGTATTATTCTTTTGCTTGTACATTTTTAGAAAAATGTAATAATTGTACAGTTTATCACAATGCTCTGTCTGGTATAAATTGTACTGATTCTACCTCACCTGGTTCTTTAAAATAGCTTAATGTTTTAATTCAGGCACCTATTTTATACATAAATTTGCAAAATGCCGTTTGATATTAATATTTTGCAGGTATCTTCTTACATGTTGTTGTGAGTGAAACTTCTTGTATCATAAGACTCAATAAGACAATTGATTAAGTTATTTGACCGTGAAGGTGTGGAGCTCAGGTGGGCACCGTATCTGAGACTTTATTCTCCAAGTTGTATTTCAACGTTATTCTTGATATTTCATATTTTTTCCTCAACATTTCAACTTTTATTTGGTAGGGCCTATTCATTTTGTTGTTTTTTTTTTAAATATTCTCATAATTTTTTTTTCTCATGCTTGGCCCTGATCCTCTTGCATACACTGGACATAAACGAAAATGTCTGAAGAATTTTATTTTATTAATTTTGATAATTATGGCCTACAGCTCAAAAAACAAAAAAAAAGAGCATAAAATATTTCACTGTAACAGAATAAGCCATAATCATCTAAATTAAAACAAAAAAAGTTGCACTATGTCTGTACATTTTGTTTGTTTTGAACATTCTCTTTAAAAACCAAAGAATGTTTTCTGTTACTTTTGCACTGAATGTACATTAAAGGAATGTAATTTCTTTACATTATGTTTTTAACAAAACAGCACCGTTGCAGTTCTTTTGAAAGTCATAGATGAAATATAATGTTTAACTTTTCATCTGCAGCAAAATATCATGTACTAAATATAATATCACAATAATTTTGATACATGCTAACATGGTATATTTATGTGTAGCACAATGGTCAAATTAACAGGTTTCAAAGAGCTGTTAGAAACACTTACATTGTACTTTACTGAATACATGGAGGAAATACACACACATATCTTTAAACCATTTCCTTACTTGAGAGAATAAGTAAGAATAAGCTCCTCTCAGAGCTCTGGTCTCATACTATCCGAAGTGCAGTTTCACAATAGTTCCTGTATCGTCCTTCTTTTTTTTTTTTTTTTTAGCTCAAACACAGTACAGCACATTTTGGGCTAAAAAGGGCTGCACATGTTTATTGTCTGCACAACCAGCTGGTAAATCTACTGAATCCACCAACTGAACCGGGCAAAAAAATAGCAATTATAAAAATTTCAGCGCAAGTTTACTTATGGTCATTGGACAATGTAATATGCATCTAAAGTTGAATTTCATCACACCTTATGCCTGTGATGCATTTTGATAAAGAACTTTATCCGCAGATGCCAAGTATGACATAATGTTTATTATTTAATTAGTTAAACAAAGAGAATGTGTTTATATTATGCATGAAATGTAGTTCATACAAAATACAAGTAGCACTTACATAAAACAACAGTTCTGAACAGCCATATATACAGCAATGACAGTAAATATAATTTAACATGAGTTCACATAAGATGAAACATTGTCTAGGCAGGTTTCAGAAATGAATTTCCACAAAAGATCTGCATATACTATTTGCAGAGGACAAAAAAATACACAGAACATTTTACAAAATATTATCTCTGTATTTACAGAAATGACAACACTGTTAAAAATCACCTGTACAGGAACATGTACAGCTTGGGTCCTCAAAATATAATGGCAGTTTTTTAATGTTTTTTTTAATAGGATAAAGGGAAGGTGCAATATTCTTTTAAGGCGAAAACAGAAAATCTACAAGAGCATGATTTTGCAGTTTGTATATGCACATTAATACAAAAGGTTAGTTCCTTTCTATTATCATATAAGCCTTGAATCTTCAGAACGTGATCCTCTGTTGCACATATGTCAAACTCAAGGCCCACAGGCTGAATCTGGACCGCTAATATAATTTAATGCCGCCCGTAAGAGCTTTAAAGGATATTATTTTTTTAACATCCAGATTGCCAATTGGTTTTGATCTGCGCAGTGATGGCATTCAGACAGTAGTTGGCCCGTGTTTAGATATCAGTCACTACCTGGAGAGGTTTTCCAGTCGAGTGATAAGATCAAAGTTGGGGGAAAAAATAACAATAAAAATAATCTCAATGTATATTTAGAGCAGCCATCCTGAAACTTAAAAACAAGAAAATCTTCTGGGGCCCACACAACCTTTAAATCTTCGCTCTGATCAAAATAAAAGACTAAGATAAAGTATTTCCCCGAAAATCAATTCAATATGAACATGGGCTGATGGTAGGTAATACAGTGTATATGAATAATCCATCCACATGCACAAAAAAATTTGCTGACATGCATATCTTCCAACAAAATCAGGCCGTTGTTATTAAAGTCCATCACAGCTGGGATGTTTGTGTGAATATTTGAAGCGACGCAAAGCAAAGCTCTCCCTCTTATACGTCCATAAATATTCAAAACAATCCACCCACATTTCTACAACGCTTGCAAGAAATTTAAGATTAAAAGATTAGCTGGCAGCACACCCACAACAGGAAACAAATTTCAACACAAGACGGGCTAAATACCAGTCAGATTAACAAAGAATAACCCTGTATTTTCAGTTTTGATCCCTTTCTGAATGTAATTACAAAATCGAATGCTGAAAAGTTTTTATATAATTGTTGTAATTAACCTCTCCAAGCCCACCTGCAGTACCTTCACGGGCCCACACTTTAGGAATCACCGATATAGTCTATATATAGTCTTACAGCTACAAGGCATCCGTGATGCAGATGTGGCCCAGGATGAAATTGAGTTTGACACTCCTGATCCAGAGCATCTATTGGTGGGGCGTCACTTGGGTCTGCATCACACGACTGAAGGTGATCTTGTCATACACAGTCTGGGGCTGCACGAATGACAAAAAGAGGAAAACGAAAAACCACCATTATGCAATCATTATTTTATTAAGAATTTCCGGAACATTTTGTGTTCTATGAGGAACTTTGTCTTTCAGGGTACCTCAAGGTTATCCACTGTACCAATTCTTGAAGTTACCACAACGTTAAAGTGATAATGTATCATAGGCAATACAAATTTTGTTGGTAGACCTTTGGCCAGGTACACCGACATAAATAAAGATGGATGACGAGTCTATACTTTCTTCCAGTGTAAAACAAATTAAGGCAAAACATCTCCTCCTGAGCTAGCGACATCGTTTCGGAGCCTGATTCTGTACAGTAAGGCAATAAAGTTCGATTGCAAGTGTGGCTCAGTTGTCGATGATGATATTTTACTCCCTTGATAGCGCCTATATTAATTAGACTTAAAATTGAACTTAAAATAATGACAGAAATCATCTTTGGGCAAATTTTATTTGACATCTCCTTTTAATTTTAATTTGACCGATGTCCTGTCTGCTAACATGGAGGAGGAGGGGTTATTGACCAACACTGCAAGCAGCCACCAGAGGGCAATGGAGATGTTTTGTCCTCACTTTTCGTTACATACACGGTCAATGATTAGCCTTTGGTTGCTGATGTTAGCATGCTCGATGAAGCTTGAGAAATATGTTACAGTTTATCATCGGTCAAAGCCTGATATCACGGAGGGAAAGTATTCACGTGCTTTACGTTGTCTCACCTATGAATGCCTCAAAAAATAAAAATTTGCTCTTACCTTAGGCATGGTCAAAGTGACTCTGTCACCAACGCTTTCATACATTGAGCATGGTTTCATCTGGTTTGAACTGTCCTGAAAGTTTGCATGCATCACAGAGAGCACAGAAATTGCAAAAGTGGGTGACTAAGGCTTTTCATCCTCTAAAACAGTCGCATTCTGTCATACTTACGTCTCGAATTGCAATCTCAGAGATGTCAGCGTACACGGTGAGTTCATTTGGTTCCCTTTCTGCTGATTTCAATGGAAAAAACATACGTAAATTATAGATAAAAACATCCAAAGAACGTGATTAACTATTTTCAAGTTTAGGAAAAGGGCTGCGCTGTTTTTAATTGCACTGTTTCTCGCCTGGATGATTTCTTTTCCAGTAACGAAAGCACACCACCATTCCGACCACGCCAATGAGTAAGCATCCTGCTCCTGCTCCTGCTCCTGCTATGCTCAGGGGAACGACCAAGTCTGCAGAGTCTGCAACTGTTATAAAAACTGCTATTAACAACAGCAACAACAATGAGATCCAGTCAAAATAAAATGATGAGCAGTGTTTGCAAAAATAATGGTAAATTACAGAAGTTTCAGTCAAATCTTCAAACTGACCCAAATTACCAACATCACTGCTGTGATCAGTGTTCCTCATCTGGTACACTGTGAAAATTACAGAAGAGGATTAGGTCCAGGCATGAGAAAAACATTATGAGCGGGCGATGATATTTTTTTCATTATACATTTATACTCAGAAGAAAAGTTGAAATGTCGAGAATAATCTTGAAATACTATTTGGGGAATAAAGTCAAAGTCGAGATTTTGAAGTCGACCTTTTAAGATTGTAAACAGCTCATCTTTAGAATGCCTCATATAGATGAACTGGTGATACTGAACTTCAGAATCAGCTTTAGTAACTAAGAAATTCTTCCTGTTCTAGCTCATCGGCACAGCGGACTTTTCAGTGTTAGGACTCTGAAGAGACGGTGCCAAAAACAGCGTCTGTTCAGAAGGATGGCTGCAATTCGTGCCGGAAGACAAAGCGGCTAAAGGACAAATGCAAGGGTATCCATGGTTACGCACCATTCAGTTCAGACATAATTAGACAATTAATCAGGTTGTTTGATCCTGATTGTGGTGGCCGCGGTGTCTGATTGAACTGTATTACAACCTGACTCTTTTTTCTCAACATTCCAACTTTGCAAAGTGCATAGTGAAAAAAATCTTGGTGCTCTCATATTATCTTTCTCACGCCTGAGCCCTGCTTTAAAATGACCTGGTCCAAAGCTACGCAGGCTGAATTTCCCTTTTTTCCTTTTGTTGGGCTTCATTTTTTATATTTACTTTGATGATTAATGACTCGTGATTTTTGTTGTTGTCATTGTCATTTCTAATTCAGTTTAATCAGTGTTCTCTTGCTAATTTTGATTATTTTCTACCCTGAGTCATGCTTGTACTGTGCCTGGCGATCTTCAAATATGTAATGTTATAACACATAATATAATAATACAATACAATTAATTCATATATTATCTCAATTCAATTTAATTTAGAATACAAGGTAGACAAAGTGTTGCATTTTGGCCAATGCCTTCCTCACTGTGCAGATCCCATCTGCAATTGTTAACTTAAAGGGTTTTATATTTGTCTTATTTGTCCTCCTCAGATTGGAATTGCCTGAATTATCCCTCTGACTGCTCATATTGTAATATAACTCATTGACTGTAATGCTTAAGCCTTTGGCTCTGCATCATCACTAGTTTTGAACAATATAGAGGCCGCTTAGTTATGGGCTCTGATAAAATGAGCAAGGGGAAAGTTAGAAATGGACTTTGCAGCTATTCGTCAGACAACAAATTTATCTACAACAGAACTACGCCCACAAAACGAAGAAGTCGCAACAGGGAAAATCTCTAAATCTAAGTTTCTTGGAAACTCTTGGTCTTTCGCATTTGATCCCAGAAACCAAATATGTATAAACCGAATCAATCAGGAGTTACGAAACACAGCTGAAAATTGAAAAGAAAAAAAAAATATTTGGACCTTAATTAGTCAAAGAAAAGTACACGCTGACAATCAAATCTCAAAAACAACTAAGCCACCAAGAACTTGTATTGTTTGTAGTTGCAATTGAGAAATTTGCTGTTTAATAATACTAATTTGTTACTATTATTACTATTACAAGCAGTGGTAGTAGTCAGAAACCACCAACAATTTATTTTTGGTCGTTTTATTTCATTTTGTCCCAATGAATTAACAGTTAGAATGAAAACAGAGGTGTCTTACCATGTACGCGCAGGTCGACTAAGACTGTTGGCCTTTGTCTTGTCTCAAAACTTGAAACAAAAGAGAAATTACCAGAATCTTGAAGTGTTAGTTTTTTCACAATTAAATTAAAGTTTGGCTTGGTTAGGATTAACCTGTCCTTGAACTGTGTTTTAAAATTCTCAAGGTCGCTGTCTGCAATTCTCATGTCTCCATATTTCCAATATGCACTGTAGGTCGTCTCATTTTGTAAACATGAAGAAAGCTCTACGGTGTCTCCAACTTTTTTATGGATGACACGTTGACAATTGGAAGCCTCCGCATCTGAAACAAGAAAGCAAACAGAGTATCACCTTTTGGGGAAAAACAGAAAATGAGTTTGTTAACATGAGGGGAAGCTGTCGACAAAGTTTTCAGCGCATGTGTAAAAGCACACATGAATGTACATTAAAGCCAACTAACGGGAAACATAGCAAGTTTAATGCTAACACTCCCGACGAGACAATAAAGGCAAAAAAAAAAAAAAAAATAGAAATTAAGAATCACTATTAGCTAGATAACGTTACATGCACAACAGGATGAGGGCACACGGTATTGAATTTTCTGGTGTCCAACTGCCAGTTGGCCCATCTCCTTGAGTTCCTTTATGATTATTTTACTGTATTTTTATTGTAAACAAAATCCAGATAATCAAAGTTTAATGCTGATTACATCATACATCATAATACCATGAAACAAAGAGGGTAGTTTCTAAGGTAAGTTAAGTTAATAAATTGATCTAAAATAATAAATACGAATGATTATTATAAAAGTTGTGAGGAAAAACTTTGTTACTATAATGAGTATTGATTATTCCATGATATTTGTAGTTGATTGTTATCTGTCTGTGCTTCCTGCTGTAGGATGAAGTATATTTTTAGAACAGTTGTAAATATATGTTCATACATACACAGTATATATCACCTGACATGTACATGTATGTAGATACTGTATATGCATGTCTGACTAATACAAAAAAACAGCCAAAATACTATTACATACTTTCAAAACAACAAAAATATAATCATTTTATTTATGTAGCCTGTTTCATAATGAATACTGACGCACATAAGCCTACTGACCAAAAATAACTTGATACGACTGAAGTTCTCTGGATTTGCACATTTATCATAATGCCAGCAATAAAAGGGAGCTGGTGAGAGCTTTAAAACTCCAATAACACTGTCATGCTCAGCGTGTGTTCAGTCACCTTAGAAAGCTGCTCTTAGCCAAGCCAAAGCAGTAAAAGATAGCCAGGAAGCCAACCTTAGTCGAAGTGTTACTAGTCAAGAATAACTAGCTTCCGTGACGGGGACACTACCACCTATTGACCAGCAAGCAGGCAGATATGAATAAAGGGGATTCTTGGAGGGCGCAAGTCACAGTTTAGACAGGTTTTGCAGGTGGGTCTAAACACGTGGTGACGTAATGCAACATTATGACGTTACCTGCTAACAGCGTCGTCCAGCCAACGCTCACCACCATGGATTGACTTTCTCTTAACCGCAAGGAGGTATTTAAAGTCAGGCCTGCTTCCGCCACCATCTGAGCTGAGTCACTACACAATGTGAGTGTCCGCCATATTGGAATGGGAAGTACAAATGCATCAATTGGACCAACTTCAACAGAACTGCAGAAAAACCATCTGTTACTGTGTAATGACTGCACTGTCAAATATTTGGACAAATGGTACTATGATGCTTCGCAGATACCGTTCAACATTCATGCCCGTAAGGAGCTTTGAGGTAAACTTAAAAGTAAAAGTTATGGTAAATTATACAATGACAGCATCATCTTAAATTCATTATAAACCATAACTCTATTCATCATTGACAGCTAAACTTTACAAAGTAATAGTTTTACTGAAGTTTAGCGTGGGGTTTAAGTTGCTATACCTCAATGTTCAAGATGGTGGGCATAATTATGCATGCTATGTAAAAGTTAACTGCTTGTACTTATTTTTTGAGATGTTAAAATTTACTCATTTTATGCTGGGATGTAATTCATGGTATTGGTTTCACGACTCACGATTTTTTAACTATTTACACGATTTGAAAAAATATACTTGTCAGTGGGGTATGGCCTTCTGATATTGTTTTGTGGCTTAAATGGAGCTGGCTGAAGCTTCTTGCTGTGGTGCCACTTTACATGCTGCATCCTTTTCACTGTTCATGGAGATCTGAGCCTTTTTGCAATATTTCCACACATTTTTTTATCTTGTCAGTCGTAATCCCTAGCCGATGCAATCGGAGTACCATTTTTGCTCCAGTTGTTGACAACTTGCTCACCACTGTGTACGCGAGCACTGAAATTCATTTAACATCTCAACCAACCTTGAGTGTCACTAATCTTTAGCAGTCTTCAACTGGCTGGGTTGTGTATCATTACATCCCTTCTTTTTTCTCTTTTTTGTTACTTAAAAGCCCGAAGTTAAACTGGTATTAATTTGCAACTTGAGTTTTTAAGCTCAGCAAACTTTAAGATTTGAAGGTAGCCTTGGTTTTTAAAGCTAGTGGTATGGACATGTAATTCGGAATTAAAACAAAAACCTGCTTCAAACCTAATTTAAATTTGGAGGACACGTCTTTTAGCCATCTTATTTCCAAACAGAAGCAGTGGAACCTCAGAATCTGACCTATGTGGCATAGTTGACAAAAAAGCTCATCCGGAGCTGCTCAACACCGACGGTCAGTGCTGCTGCTAACACAGGAAATATCACACCTGCTCTAGCTGTCATTGCGACTTTTAATACTGCACAATCAACACGACTGTTTCAACCACTACTTAATAGTACCTAAATGACGACGTGGTGTTGAAATGTTGATGGGTTTTGTGTGATACCTGAGAATAGAACGGTAGCAATTTTTTGAAAACATTCACTCTTACTTCTACAAATATTCTACACCATGTTGTTCCTGTCTAAGCAAGGACAAAAGAAAACAAACAAACAAACAATATTTGGACCTTAATTAGTCAAAGAAAAGTACACGCTGACAATCAAATCTCAAAAACAACTAAGCCACCAAGAACTTGTATTGTTTGTAGTTGCAATTGAGAAATTTGCTGTTTAATAATACTAATTTGTTACTATTATTACTATTACAAGCAGTGGTAGTAGTCAGAAACCACCAACAATTTATTTTTGGTCGTTTTATTTCATTTTGTCCCAATGAATTAACAGTTAGAATGAAAACAGAGGTGTCTTACCATGTACGCGCAGGTCGACTAAGACTGTTGGCCTTTGTCTTGTCTCAAAACTTGAAACAAAAGAGAAATTACCAGAATCTTGAAGTGTTAGTTTTTTCACAATTAAATTAAAGTTTGGCTTGGTTAGGATTAACCTGTCCTTGAACTGTGTTTTAAAATTCTCAAGGTCGCTGTCTGCAATTCTCATGTCTCCATATTTCCAATATGCACTGTAGGTCGTCTCATTTTGTAAACATGAAGAAAGCTCTACGGTGTCTCCAACTTTTTTATGGATGACACGTTGACAATTGGAAGCCTCCGCATCTGAAACAAGAAAGCAAACAGAGTATCACCTTTTGGGGAAAAACAGAAAATGAGTTTGTTAACATGAGGGGAAGCTGTCGACAAAGTTTTCAGCGCATGTGTAAAAGCACACATGAATGTACATTAAAGCCAACTAACGGGAAACATAGCAAGTTTAATGCTAACACTCCCGACGAGACAATAAAGGCAAAAAAAAAAAAAAAAATAGAAATTAAGAATCACTATTAGCTAGATAACGTTACATGCACAACAGGATGAGGGCACACGGTATTGAATTTTCTGGTGTCCAACTGCCAGTTGGCCCATCTCCTTGAGTTCCTTTATGATTATTTTACTGTATTTTTATTGTAAACAAAATCCAGATAATCAAAGTTTAATGCTGATTACATCATACATCATAATACCATGAAACAAAGAGGGTAGTTTCTAAGGTAAGTTAAGTTAATAAATTGATCTAAAATAATAAATACGAATGATTATTATAAAAGTTGTGAGGAAAAACTTTGTTACTATAATGAGTATTGATTATTCCATGATATTTGTAGTTGATTGTTATCTGTCTGTGCTTCCTGCTGTAGGATGAAGTATATTTTTAGAACAGTTGTAAATATATGTTCATACATACACAGTATATATCACCTGACATGTACATGTATGTAGATACTGTATATGCATGTCTGACTAATACAAAAAAACAGCCAAAATACTATTACATACTTTCAAAACAACAAAAATATAATCATTTTATTTATGTAGCCTGTTTCATAATGAATACTGACGCACATAAGCCTACTGACCAAAAATAACTTGATACGACTGAAGTTCTCTGGATTTGCACATTTATCATAATGCCAGCAATAAAAGGGAGCTGGTGAGAGCTTTAAAACTCCAATAACACTGTCATGCTCAGCGTGTGTTCAGTCACCTTAGAAAGCTGCTCTTAGCCAAGCCAAAGCAGTAAAAGATAGCCAGGAAGCCAACCTTAGTCGAAGTGTTACTAGTCAAGAATAACTAGCTTCCGTGACGGGGACACTACCACCTATTGACCAGCAAGCAGGCAGATATGAATAAAGGGGATTCTTGGAGGGCGCAAGTCACAGTTTAGACAGGTTTTGCAGGTGGGTCTAAACACGTGGTGACGTAATGCAACATTATGACGTTACCTGCTAACAGCGTCGTCCAGCCAACGCTCACCACCATGGATTGACTTTCTCTTAACCGCAAGGAGGTATTTAAAGTCGGGCCTGCTTCCGCCACCATCTGAGCTGAGTCACTACACAATATGAGTGTCCGCCATATTGGAATGGGAAGTACACATGCATCAATTGGACCAACTTCAACAGAACTGCAGAAAAACCATCTGTTACTGTGTAATGACTGCACTGTCAAATATTTGGACAAATGGTACTATGATGCTTCGCAGATACCGTTCAACATTCATGCCCGTAAGGAGCTTTGAGGTAAACTTAAAAGTAAAAGTTATGGTAAATTATACAATGACAGCATCATCTTAAATTCATTATAATCCATAACTCTATTCATCATTGACAGCTAAACTTTACAAAGTAATAGTTTTACTGAAGTTTAGCGTGGGGTTTAAGTTGCTATACCTCAATGTTCAAGATGGTGGGCATAATTATGCATGCTATGTAAAAGTTAACTGCTTGTACTTATTTTTTGAGATGTTAAAATTTACTCATTTTATGCTGGGATGTAATTCATGGTATTGGTTTCACGACTCACGATTTTTTAACTATTTACACGATTTGAAAAAATATACTTGTCAGTGGGGTATGGCCTTCTGATATTGTTTTGTGGCTTAAATGGAGCTGGCTGAAGCTTCTTGCTGTGGTGCCACTTTACATGCTGCATCCTTTTCACTGTTCATGGAGATCTGAGCCTTTTTGCAATATTTCCACACATTTTTTTATCTTGTCAGTCGTAATCCCTAGCCGATGCAATCGGAGTACCATTTTTGCTCCAGTTGTTGACAACTTGCTCACCACTGTGTACGCGAGCACTGAAATTCATTTAACATCTCAACCAACCTTGAGTGTCACTAATCTTTAGCAGTCTTCAACTGGCTGGGTTGTGTATCATTACATCCCTTCTTTTTTCTCTTTTTTGTTACTTAAAAGCCCGAAGTTAAACTGGTATTAATTTGCAACTTGAGTTTTTAAGCTCAGCAAACTTTAAGATTTGAAGGTAGCCTTGGTTTTTAAAGCTAGTGGTATGGACATGTAATTCGGAATTAAAACAAAAACCTGCTTCAAACCTAATTTAAATTTGGAGGACACGTCTTTTAGCCATCTTATTTCCAAACAGAAGCAGTGGAACCTCAGAATCTGACCTATGTGGCATAGTTGACAAAAAAGCTCATCCGGAGCTGCTCAACACCGACGGTCAGTGCTGCTGCTAACACAGGAAATATCACACCTGCTCTAGCTGTCATTGCGACTTTTAATACTGCACAACCAACCCGACTGTTTCAACCACTACTTAATAGTACCTAAATGACGACGTGGTGTTGAAATGTTGATGGGTTTTGTGTGATACCTGAGAATAGAACGGTAGCAATTTTTTGAAAACATTCACTCTTTCTTCTTTCTACATTCTACACCATGTTGTTCCTGTCTAAGCAAGGACAAAAGAAAACAAACAAACAAACAAACAGACAAAAAAGAAAGAACCCATCTTTAAAATTAAGCAATTTGAAGAGAAGCAGGTGGCAGCTGTACACAAAAAGTATGTTCACCAAACATAGATAAGATGGATGTCAAGTTAAAATAATCTGTGTATTCAAGCGCTTAGAACCACTTCAAAGTTGAGTATGTCAAGCATGTTATTTTAATCAGATGAATGTTGTTGAGTTTGTGGTAACATTTAACTTCTTCAATTTTTGATGCCCCAGTTCTCAGATCTGTAAATTACAGCTTGAACTTTCAAGGAGCTGCCTGCTTGGCGTGTGTTTTTTTTAAAAACACCATCTTGCCTTTGCAACAGCTCAAGACAGACATACTTTCAATGCCTATCTTCCAAGGTCTTTTTTCAAAATGCAGTCTGTTCAGGAAAAACAGACAAAAACAACAAACCCATAAAATAAGCAAATAGCAAGTGGACGTACCTTGGAGGCAGGCCACAAGGACCACCGCAGAAACGTATGCCGTCAGGCAGCTCATGCATGGAAGACGCCTTCCAACCATCTTTGCAAGGACAGGAAGAATGTCTGTTTCCTCTTTTGTTTGTCGGACCACACTGTGACACAGATGAGGGTGGAGTGTAGGGCAAGTGCTGCTGTCAATTAGAAAACCAGAAAAGCTAACGTTACACATACAAACCAAAGTGGGCACAATTAGGACATATTAAAAATGAGCTGTGGTCAGATGTTTGACACACAGCCAGATATTCATTGTATCTCACCATTGAACTTTGTTTGTTACTTTTAGATGACAGAACTAAAGTATATGTCCAATTTGATTGATTCCCTCAGTTGGCTGTTTGCTAATTTGCTATTTGAAAGGTTAACTTTTTTGCCTTATACCTACATTTAAAAAAGAAAAAATGCTAATTACCTACTGTATTAAAGCAGCTTTGAACAATAGTAGAAGGAAATGAAAAGCTCAGCCTCTTTTTACATAGTAAATAATGCTGATACACTACAATTAAAACACAATTCTGTAGGGGATTTGTATGCCTTGTACAAAGAAGCATGACTAAAATCCTTCTAAATTGTTTATTAAAGTCTCTTACACCCAAAATCGGATTTACTTACTTAACATTTGGCTTGTGAGTGCAAAGTGTATACTGTAAAACGGGACTCTCACCCTAACTAATTTTATTTTACATTAGAATAATAAAAAAACTTGCCTCACACTCTTATCATGCAAGAGAAATAGCAAATTAACTTATACGTAGTTAGAAATCACAAATTCATGGACTAACTGGCACAATTTGTGAACATGTACATAAAAAAGGGGGACTCATGAGAGAACATAACCTCTGTCAGGACATTTGCAAGAATCCGGCCGTAGAAGACGGTGGTTTCACAAGTCCCAACACAGCAGTAAAAGATTACTGTTAGCCTGTGGTTCGAACAATAAACATCACCTTACTGTGTGGAATTTTGCAGAGGTTGTTTGTGCACTGCATCGAATCTGACTGAATTTCCTCTAAAAGGTCAAGGCGATGGCCTGTTCGCATGTGGGTAAACTTAAAGTGAAATCCACATTTGAAAACATGAATGTGTTGCTGCTAGCCACATAAAAAGCATCTAAAAAGCATCTAAGGCTGAGTTGAAGCGCTACTGGGTGGCTGCTCACATATTGGTGCACTGTATTTGACTTCAGGAGTACTGTGCCAAGCTGAACATGAATGCTGTTTAAAAAAGGTTTTGTGACCATTCAGTGCAAAGTGATGCACTTTAGGTCTTAACACCTCCCCCTCAATGTTATCAAATAGGAAATTCAGTATCTATCATCTATCTCACTTATTTTACACACGGTACATAGTCCAGGTGGCGCCCACATGATTGCAAAAACCGAGGGTTTTCCCAGCTGAACTTTGCACTGTAGCTAGATGATCAATAATGTTATTCACCTCAGCGGTCAACAGATTTAACATAGCCGATCAGTGTGAATACCTGTGCAGCATTGATGAATTGAGTAAGAGGTTCGTTCTCTATTGGTGTACAAGTCCATTGTTCACTAACTGTCAGGGTCTGGGTTTTGTTGTAGTTTTTTGTTTTGGGTTTTCTTGTTTGTTGTTTTTTTCCTGTGTCCTCCTTCCACTCCCCCCTCCCTCTTGTGGTGTTTTCAGCGTGTGTGGTGCAGGAGGCGTGGCTGGCTAACTTTCCACCTTCCCTGGTCTACAGTGGAGGCACACCTGGTTCTCATTGTCAGTAATCAACCCCTCCATAAAACACTGGTCATCACTCCACCACTTGGCCAGATAATTCCGATCTGCTCGTGTGTGCCTCGCTGTGTGTTCTTGTTTTTGTCGCCAGTGTGTAAGCTGCCACCCCGTCGCTCTTCGCCAGCCTCCCCGTGATCAGACGACTCCTGTTTCCTCCGCCGAGTGTTTGGAGAGCTGGACCCTTTTTGTATACACCTTATTCTGCTGACCTTCCACGGTTCATTAAATCTCCGAAACTGTTGGCCTGCGTCAGGCTCCGCTACTGTTGGTCCACATTTACTGCACGTGACACAAACAAGGAAATGGGAAAGGAGGAGGCAGAAACCGAAAAAGGTAATGAACCTCAGACTGTGACACGAAACCGTCTTGATCATAACCCCTTCCTCTATTGCTTTAGGTAGGACCTGGCCCAAAAGTGAGAGTACAACTCAATATTATTTTTGTTGTTTTAGGTAGTTATTACATGCTGGTATGTGTTCTTGTGCTCATTTTTCAGATAAGTTGGTTCAAATTTGATGTTATAATAACGGGGTGAAACATCATGATTGACAGCTGAGCTCTGCTCGTGACTGTGCAGGCAGGTATATGGACTGGATCTTGATACCATGGCTTTGCTTCCTGGTAGCCACTGCGCAAACGCTGCCTCCAAATTACGTCACGAGCGCAACATGGCAGCTCCTGTATCCTAGACATTTTTGCGACAACTTTATTTCAGTCAATGGGATGGACAGAAGACGAGAGAGAGGAGAGCATGAGCACTACTAAGTAATTGTGAGCCTATAATGTACATGATATTCGATGAACTGATCCACATTTTTCTGTTCATGACAGAACAAGAAACACATGTCTTCTTAAAAATCAGTAGGTCCAAATATTAAAATAGCTTACATTTTTTTTTCTTCTCTTTCTCCACAAATGATGAATTGCATAAAAGGAGAGAATTGTATCTCATCACTTAGGTTGAGCTTTTTTAATTGCTGCATTTTGATCCCTACGTCTCCCCTCAGCCAGGGTTTGTTTTTTTGGTGCTGACCAGCATGAGTTTGCATGATAACCAACCAAATTAAGATCCTTGACATGGTAAAACTCAAAGTTGTACAGAAATTTAAGCAAAGTAATGTGTCTGCCTTCCAAAAATAAAGATGCTTTCTTTTTGTAAAGTTTTTGTTTTCCTAAATTGCAGAATTCTCTCAGCCACCACACAAATCTCACTAAACTGTCAAGTTTGGGTAACTAAGGTTAAATTTGAAGAGAATAAATAGACGCATAAAATGGATATTAGCTGATTTGTAGTTTATTATCAAGTCTTTGCTTTGTCTCAAATGAGTCATGCAAAACTTTTTCTTGTATCCTAATAGACCTACATGAGATTGTGTTTCCGCAAATTCTTTAGAGCAACGTCTAAAAACCTTTTTATTAGGGATTTCCTTGAATCTGACTCTTGATCAAGTGTAGTAAGTCATTCTTTGGAAGTGTTCCTACAGCCAGCACTCCCATTCTGCTCTGTATCCCATTATTCTCAATATCAATATCAATACCTTAATTTAACCCCCGTCGACAAGTGAACACACTGGACATAAAAAAAGATCAAAAGTTGACCACTGACTTGACTGCCTAATGTTGACCTGTTTGCTGACATTTCTTTTAAAAGGAGAAGTGACACGCTGCCAGTGCAAAATGCTGGTCAGTGAGTCATTAAAGAAACAGAACCGAGGTCTAACAACACGTCCAAAAGTAGAACGGAGCCAGGTCAAAAGGATCCAGTTAGTTCTCGGTCACATTTTTGCGGATTAGTGCTGCACGTAGCTCAACACACTGCGACAGCAAAAAGACAAAACACGTCCTTATGAATTTGACATTCACAAAACAACCAAATGGACAAAGTCATTTGAAATAGACACAACATGGCGCATTTGCAAATCTAGAAACCAAGAGTGGAAGTGCTTTCAGAAGACACTTTTGCAATGAGCTTGTTGCTGCAGTTTGTGACTCACGCAGTCGTTGCTGTTGGGCTGGTCGAAAACAAAAAGCTTGTCCACGCCAAAACCATGGGTTTGGCAATAACACTCGGACAAACCACAGCTCAGCTGCTGCCATACACTACTTTTGCCATGTGATTATGCTTAAATTTACTACTTATTATTTCATATAGTATGGTTACCTGTCTTAGAATAGCTTTTTTTTTTTTTTTTTTTTGGTTGAAAAAATGCTGATATTGTTGTTTTTTCTCAACTATTTCATTGTTCCTTTATGCTTTAGCAATTGTTTTCTAAATGCCCTTCAAATAATTTAAACAAGTTTTGAGTGCAGTTTGAGTGCTTCCTAGATGTCCATGGCGGCAGATATATTTGTTCATGTGCCTTTCTAATTGATACAGGGTCAAGCAACTGTCTCTGTTTAAAAATTCAAAGAACAATATGGTATTCTTTTGCAGGATGAAGAAATTTTAATTCGAATATTTGAAACTGTTTAAAAGAATCTTTAGTGATAAGACACAATTAAACGTTTATATTTGCTCTCCTGCATTAATTCATCATATAAAATAAAATGAAATTTTATTTGTATAGCCCAAAATCACAATTTACACATTATCTCACTGGGCTTTGGCAAACTGTACAGATGTGACACCCTCTGCCCTTAGACCCTCGAACCAGGTGCGAGTGGAAAAAACACTTTGGAAAAAAGACTTAAACAGGGAAAGTAAGAAACCTCAGGAAGAACCACAGAGGAGGGATCCTTCTTCCTAGGACGGACAGACGTCCAATAGATGCCCCTTGTACAGAACACAACAACATGACAATAAGAGTTTACTAAGAACGTTTGAGTTCAAATGAGTCTATAAATCCAGATATAGTATGGGTATAGTATGTTGGTCCAGAAGTCATTGTAGTCCATTGGCTAGGCTGGGCAATCCAGCCTAGGATCCAAATCACAGGATCAATTTAAGCAGTAGGCATCAGGTAGGACCACAGCAGCAGCTCCCACCACCACGTAGAAAGACCTGCAGGGTGATAAAGCACAAAGACTATGGGAAAGAAGTAAAGTTAGTATAAGGATATGCATATTTAGAGGAGCAGAAATGGAGTCAGAGTCAGAGGGGGCAGAGAAGAGAGCTCAGTGCATCATGGAGTTTTCCCCCAGCAACCTCAGCCTATAACACTAAAACTAAGGGCTTGATAGGCCAGCCCTAACTATAAGCTTTATCAAAAAGGAAGGTTTTAAGCCTACTCTTAAAATCGGTGAGTGTGTCTGCCTCCCGTACTGAGACTGGAAGATGGTTCCACAGGAGAGGAGCTTGATAGCTGAAAGCTCTGCCTCCCATTCTACTTTTGGATATTCTTGGGATCACCAATAACCCTGCAACCTTGGAGCGTAAGGTTCTGGATGGGTGATAGTGTACTATGAGCTCTTTAAGATAAGATGGTGCCTGACCATGAATAGCTTTGTGGGTGAGGACAAGGATTTTAAATTCTATTCTGAATGTATCTGGGAGCCAGTGCAGAGAAGCCAGTACGGGGGAAATATGTCTTCTGATCTTAGTTTTAGTCAGTACACGCGCTGTTGCATTCTGGATTAACTGAAGAGTCTTTAAAATCTTATTAGGGCAGCCTGAAAAAAAAGAATGTGTGAAATAGTTTTTTTGCATCTTGTTGAGACAGGATGTGCCAGATTTTTAGCAATGTTACAGAGGTGAAAGAAGGCCGTCCTTGAAATCTGTTTTACGTGTGAGTTAAAAGACAGCTCGTGGTCAAAAATAACACCCAGGTTTCTGACAGTGGCGCTGGAGGCCAAGGCAATGCCATCCAGATTAACTATGTTGTTGGATAATGAGTCTCTAATATGTTTAGGGCCCAGCACAATGACTTCAGTTTTGTCAGAGTTTAACAATAAAAAGCTAGGAGATGTCCAGTTTTTAATGTCCGTAAGATATGTCTGGAGATTAGCTAACTGATTGGTTTTATCTGGCTTCATTGATAAGTATAACTGTGTGTCACCTACAGGAAGCTTGCATAGAGTGAATAGTAATAGTCCACTGGTTGAATATTGGTCTATAGTTGGCTAGAACTTCTGGGTCCAGGGTAGGTTTTTTTTAAGAGTGGTTTAATTACAGCTACTTTAAAAGACTGGGGCACATAACCTGTTACAAGGGATAGATTGATTATATTCAGTAGCAGAGTGTTAATTAAGGGTAAAATGTCTCTGAGCACCTCTATAATTCCTGTTGCTGAACTGGAATCTGTGGAGTGTAGGATATTTTCTCTGATAAGTCTAATTTTATTATTGAAGAAGTTCATAAAATCATTACAGGTGAGGGCTCTAGGAATGCATGGTTCAATAGAATGATGGCTCTCAGTCAGCCTGGCTACAGTGCTGAAAAGGATCCTGGGCTTATTCTTGTTTTCTTCTATCAACGCTGAATAGTAGTCTTTTCTTGCTCGGCGAAGGGCCTTCCTGTATACTTTAAGGCTATCCTGCCAGGCCATGTGTGGCTCTTCCAGTTTAGTGGAACGCCATTTCTTTTCAAGTTTATGAGTTTTCTGTTTTAACTTGCGAGTGTTAAGATTATACCACGGAGCTAGTCTCTTTACTGGTTTTGTTTTCTTTTTAACTGGGGCAATGGAATCGAGTGAAGCACGTAGAGAGCCGGCAGTGAAATCGGCAAGGTGATCAAGCTGGGAGGGGCTAAATTTAAGATATGACTCCTCTGTTGTTTTGGGATATGGCACTGAAATTAATGCAGAGGGAATAATTTCTTTAAAATTTTCAGCAGTGTCCTCAGATATGCATCTGCTATAATAACTAGTGACTCTTGGTTTATAGTTGATGAGCAGAAATTCAAATGTTAGAAGATAATGATCTGATAAAAGCAGATTTTGTGCAGAGACATTTAAATGCTCAATTTCAATGCCATATGTCAGAACAAGATCAAGGGTGTGATTAAAAGTGTGTGTTGATTCTTGTACACACTGACAGAAGCCGAATGAATCTAATAGTGAGAGAAATGCCGTACCAAGGCTGTCGTTTTCAACGTCTACATGGATATTAAAGTCACCTACAATAATAACTTTATCTGTTTTGAGGACCAGAGCTGAGAGAAACTCTGAAAATACAGATAAAACTTCAGTGTAGGTCCAAGTGCTTGATACACAATAACAAACATAGTTGGATTTTTCATGATTGGATTGGAAATGCTAAGAAGGACATTTTCAAATGAGCTAAAATTTAGTTTGGGCTTAGGGTTTATTAATAGAGCAGAATTGAAAATGGCTGCAACTCCACCTCCTCTGCCAGTGTCTCTGGGAATGTGTGTCTTAATGTGACTGGGAGGAGTGGATTCATTAAGACTTACATATTCATCTTGGCACAGCCAAGTTTCAGTAAGGCAGAATAAATCAATATTATTATCTGATATAAGCTAACTCTGCTTCCTGGCCTCAACTCTGAATTGTTAATTTGGCTGACTAATAAATCTGGCCATATTTCTAGAAATGAGAGCAGCTCCATCCCAAGTAGGATGGATGCCGTCTCTCCTCATTAGACCAGGTCTTCCCCAGAAAGTTTGCCAATTATCAGTGAAACCCACGTCGTTTGCTGGACACCACCTCGACAGCCAGCGGTTGAACGACGACATGCGGCTAAACATATCGTCACTGGTCAGGTTAGGCAGGGGACCAGAGAAAACTACGGAGTCCGACAGTGTTTTGGCAAAAGCACACACCGACTCAACATTAACTTTAGTGACTTCCGACTGGCGCAGCCGAACATCATTACCGCCGACATGAATTACAATCTTACTGTATTTACGTTTACTTTTTGCCAGCAGCTTTAAATTTGATTCCACGTCGCCCGCTCTGGCCCCAGGAATACATTTGACTATGGCCGCTGGTGTGGAAAATGTCACGTTTCGCAAAATAGAGCTGCCAATTACACGAGTTGGTTTCTGAGTGGGTGCGTCACTGAGCGGGGAGAATCTGTTGGAAACGTGAACTGGTGGGCGGTGAATCGTGGGCTTCTGCTTAGAATGATGCTTCCTTCGAACAGGCACCCACCTCCCCTGGTTCCGGGGCTCGGAGGAGCTGCTTTCAGTCGACCCGCTCCGGCTAATGGGGGCTGGTCAGGTAGCGAAGCTACTGGTTTGATTTGCAAGGTGCAGATCATAGCTTCAAACCACTAAGCGTCGCCTCCAACGCAGCAAATAAACGACACTTAATCCACGTACCATTATCACTGAAAGAGGCAGAGGAATAACTAAACATGTGACACACTGAGTTTATGCATCATGCATTCACGGAACAATGCAGCTGTGGTGACATTTGACAAGAAAGAAACAAACACTTAACAGGAAGGAAAACCACAGGGTACGACCACCGAGGGGCTAAAAAAATGAACCTGCAGACATGAGGAAATTGTATCAGTGTGAAATAAGTGCATGCATGGAACAGACTGGCTGTTCATAAGTATCGATGATGAAGTCAACTCTACCATCTATAAAACTGGGTTGATTAGTCAGTTGAATGCGCACATGTATCATAATCTGAATGTCCCTCCCTGGGCTTCATTCACTGCAGAGTGAATTAGATGCTGCTCACTCATCTGGCATATATCTTAAAAGGTTATGAAGAAAACATGGTAATAAGCACGTTTTATTGACAAACAACTCATCTGGTTACACATGACATCTATAATGCTTTCGTTTTACATTGCATCACATTAATTCAGCTGACATTCCGACTCCACAGTTACAATAGGTGAACCAGTCACAACACATCGCAGGTGGACAATATAAAACACATAAAAAACTGTGTGACTACTTAATTGTGTTTTTGAATATAAATAATCAGCTGTAACTTATTTTGTGTCAGATAAAATCTCCATGTTTAGTCCATTTCTAACAGTATATTGTATGAACAAACATTTAAAATAAAAGAAGCTCGGCACCAACACGTTAAATAAATCTTACGGGAACCACTGACATAAATAAAAATGGATGTGTACACCTCCTCCCATTGTATAAAAATGTTGACCAAATATCCAGGATACAAGGCTTCCATTTAGTGATGTTATTTAGAGCAAAGTCTGTGTAGTGGCAATCAGGTGGAGGAGTTGCGCTGTCCATCAAGAGCAGGGCTCAGCTGTCAATCATAAGGTTCCACCCCAGTTTTATATCATAAGATGACTAATTAAAACCAAAGCAATCAGTAAAATCAACACTTGAATATTCATGATAACAACAACTATCTCTGGGATAGTATTTTGATGGGTATTTTCAGCTTTTAGTTTGGCCAACATCCTCTTTGATTATATTGAAGGGTATGAATATACAGGAGCCCTCCACCAGGGGGCGATCAAGATGGTCCGCCCAAGTGACACAACATGGCATTTTACTTGCCTTTTAAACTAAAAATAGACATACTGCAAAATACTGACACCAAAATTCAAATGAAAAAAAAAAAGTTGACTGATGGTTAATCTTTTCATTTTACTAAGGAAATTCACTATCCAAAAATCCTCCTTCCTTTCAAAAAAATGACTTTCTTATGCACATTGAAACTATTAATATTGTTCATTCATTCATTCATTCATTCATTTTCTACCGCTTATCCCGTTAGGGGTCGCGGGGGGGGCTGGAGCCTATCTCAGCATCTTGGGGCGAAGGCGGGGTACACCCTGAATGAGTCGCCAGTTCATCGCAGGGCTGACATGTAGAGACAAACAACCATCCACACTCACATTCACATTCACACCTACGGGCAATTTAGAGTGACCAATTAACCTACCCCCAGATTTGCATGTTTTTGGAATTTGGCCGCCTTGGACCTTGTGGGCCAAAAACATGCAAATACAACAAATACAAACAAGTAAATACAAATATATAAGCCTCCAAAAGGAACACATAATGTAGTTGTGCTGCAAATGTTGCTTGAAAGAAGAGATCATTGTACTAACCTGACAAAGCAGGACTCTGTAAAACAAAGACATTTGTGTTATACAGTTTTGTTACCATAGTGCATTTAGATACAGTAGAGAACATCTGTGACTGTGACTTATGAGAGTGTAATTGAGCTCACCTTTTGACTTTGTAAAGAAATACAGAAGCAGCAGTAGGAGAATTACCACTGAAAGTCCACAAACCAGCCTGATAATCAGCTGCAGGGGAAATGGAGACATTTCAGGCCCGGACGCTGCTGCAATAGATGATCTAGATTAATTTTTTTCTATATAAAAGGGTCATGATCGCGTCTGAGGAGTTCTGTCAGTGACAGGGAGCAAAAACATTTGTTATTTACAGTATCCTTACAAAAACACAGGTGCGTTTCACTGTAGGTATCTATTCCATGTTACCGGACCCTTGTTATCATGTAGATGTAGATATCATATAGTTTTACATAACACAGAAGTACACAAATACACGTCGAATACACGTAATGCATCCAAATATATGCAAAGCATGTGATCATGCGTTCAATAAAACATATACAGTACTTCAAAACAAAAAAAAAAATCCCCTGCACAGACCAGAACACACACAGAGGCCAAGCTCCAGCCACAGTGCTGCAGCTTTCAAAGAAGCTGTCACCTGTGAATGTTACTGAGCTGGAGGACTACGCATGCAGCATCTGGGATCGGATAGGCAGAAAATGCACAGATGAAGGCGCGCTCATCTTCCTCTCTGTGGACGGTGCATTCCTCATAGCTACTACAGCTCTCCTTTGGCTGGGTCACAAACGCGGCAGAGCACACACACACAGGCAAAAAAGGAGGCGTCAACACAACCCACACAGGAAGTGTGTGTGGAGGCATGCAGGCTGACTGCAAGAAGCCACGACAGCCACCTCTCTCAAAGCCAAGCAGGTCATTTTTTGAAGCAATTTGAAGCTATAGGTATCACTTTAAAATAAGGGTATATTAATCAACATTAGTTAATGCAGTAATAAGCATTTAATGACAATTAATTCATGTGTTATTAATATTAGTTAACACAGCAATAGCCATTAACTAACAGTTACATAATACAATATAAACCTAAGTCTAATGTTAATAAAACATTTATTAACCTGAATGACCTATTTATTAATGCTCTTTGTGACTCTTATTGTAAAGTTTAAAACATGTATCCCTTAATTGACACTTAATTGTACGGTTTCAATCTATTGATTTTTGTATGAATTAGTGTCTTAGTTGACATGAAGAATGTAAACAATTAGTCGGCACATTAATCAACTGTTATTAAATGCCTATTACTGCATTAAGCAATGTCAATTAATGTGCTTTTATAAGACATTTGGGTTATACAGTTTGTTATCATAGTGCATTTACATGCAGTAGAGAACATCTGTGACTGTGACTTATGAGAGTGTAATTGATCTCACCTTTTGACTTTGTAAAGCTATACAGAAGCAGTAGTAGGAGAATTACCACTGGAAGTCCACAAACCAGCCCGATAATCAGCTGCAGGGGAAATGGAGAACTTTCACGCCCGGACGCTGCTGCAATAGATGATCTAGATGAATTTTTCCTATATAAAAGGGTCATGTTTAACTGAGAATTCTGGTATTTAAAAAAAAAAAAAAAAGCCCCATATTTAAATTGGAGTTGAAACTGTAATTTTCCACTCCACGAACAAAACAGTGCCGCTTTGGCAATTAAATTATCGCGTCTGAGGAGTTCTGTCAGTGACAGGGAGCAAAAACATTAGTTATTTACAGTATCCTTACAAAAACACAGGTGTGTTTCACTGTAGGTATCTATTCCATGTTACCGGACCCTTGCTATCATATAGATGTAGATATCATATAGTTTTACATAACACAGAAGTACACAAATACACGTCGAATACACGTAATGCATCCAAATATATGCAAAGCATGTGATCATGCGTTCAATAAAACATATACAGCACTTCAAAACAAACAAAAAAAATCCCCTGCACAGACCACAACACACACAGAGGCCAAACTCCAGTTGTGCGTCGGCAGCCACAGTGCTGCAGCTTTCAAAGAAGCCGTCACCTGTGAATGTTACTGAGCTGGAGGACTACGCATGCAGCATCTGGGATCGGATATGGCAGCAAATGCACAGATGAAGGCGCACTCATCTTCCTCTCTGTGGACGGTGCATTCCTCATAGCTACTACAGCTCACCTTTGGCTGGGTCACAAACGCGGCAGAGCACACACACACAGGCAAAAAAGGAGGCGTCAACACAACCCACACAGGAAGTGTGTGTGGAGGCATGCAGGCTGACTGCAAGAAGCCACGACAGCCACCTCTCTCAAAGCCAAGCAGGTCATTTTTTCTATCCAAACATTGCATAAGTTGTGTCTTGTTGTTTTTTTTAACTGCAGTTGAACATCTGGTTTTGCTCCAATGTTTCTTGTCTCTTCATCCTGTCGCGGTACATCCACAAGTGGATGTCGACCTCAAGTGGGAGACCACTCAAAGGCAGCTGTGTAAAAACTGTAAGTGAGAAATGAATCATGCTCATCCTCTTCAGCGTCAGCCAATTTGCCCCACTCTCGCCACCTACTGGTGGAAGAGGTGCGTGGATGACCATTGAGCATCTCATACTGTTTCTTCATCATATACCATTGCACCTCACACTTGAACCTCCTTCTGTATCTCAGACAGAGCTTACCAATGAAAATCAGACTTAAGCATACTCACATTTCACCGACAACCAACTCTCTCGCGACATCAAACTCTGCCAGCGTTGCAGTGAATTTTTTGCTCCGCATTTATAGAAACCTTCGTCTGACTTCGACACCACAGAGATTAAAAGCTCCCTTCTGGTGTCATTTTGGACCAGTTTGCCATTTTTGTAGAAATGCACAATAGAAAGAGCATTTTCTGTCTTCAGCTTGCAGCCAAGAGTAACGGAGACCCCCTCAGCCACAGGGTGGACAGGGCTCACCATGATGATATCGTCTGTAAGAATATGAAGTTTTAGTTTGCTGTTGATTTTATGTAGACCATATTTACATCCCCAAAAACATTATGGAATCATTGACCCCCAGTGATTTTTCATTCTAGCATGAAAGCACAAAATACCTGACTAAATCTTCATTTTTTTTCCCCCCTGATTAAATTTTTCATCAGTTTCTCACATCAGAATTGGACACCGAGCTGAATCAATATTTTTAGCCATACCTCCAGTACTGTGAGTCCAATCTACACTGAAAATTAAATGCAACTTTTATGGTAACCCCTGCCATGCTGCTGCCATTTGTCTGTGTTGGGGTGATTGGGGTTTTTAGGGGATAGACCCTTGTGGTCACATCGAGTCGACTAGTTTGTCTATCCATGCATAGGATGACCCTGCACATAGGTTACTTTACAGCTACACCCATTGTAAAATTGAGAGCCAGATGAATTTTGCGATTAAGCTGCAAAATGAAATCCACTTTTAGATGATGTTGAGAAATGACAAATAGCTGTGGAACTTAATCAGCGGTTTGCAAAAACTGACATCAATTTCCAATCATTTTAGACAGATCTCTCTCTAGCAGAAGTTGTCGGTCAACTTGATTTGTTGATGTCAGTATCAGACAATAAAGCCAAACCCCGGCCCGTGAGCCAGATCCAGCCTGCCACGAGAGATGTTGCCCACCAGAACTTGAAAATAATACTAGTTTCTTAAAAACACAGTCGAACATAACCGATTCCCTATCGGTTGTGATCTATGCAATGACTGCATCAAGCCGCTAGATGACAGTGTTTTAATAACAGCGATAATCTAAAGTGGCTCCTAGTCAATGAATATTTAAAATATTGAATTGTGTTTGCTAGTATTTGTCTGGGTGCAAAAAGAACTATGTTATTCACTTGAAACTTCTGATTTTGGATGGAGAAACCGTTTCTTAATCTGATAAATGAATACAAATTATAATAAATTATAACAAAGAGAAAGGCAAGTGTGTGCCCACATACGTATAAATGTAAAGACATATGCATTGATGCACACGCATAGGTTTTTGTTACTAAACTATTTTTCTTTTAATTATATAATAGTTGTACACTTGAATATCTGCTTGCTAATATGTTTTCCTATATTTCTACTTACAAAGCTAGCCATCATTAATCTGTCGCGAAAATCAATATATATAAGGAGTGAATTAGGTTATTTAGAACCGACGCTTTGAGGGCAACCATAACACTGATGTGGCCCAGGATCAAAATGAGACTGCTCTGATATACATTATGTATACTAATACAGTGATATGTGAAACACAGTATGTCATGACTGGTATTAAACTTTTAGTTTACATAGAATAAATCAGATTGGTAACTGCATAATTATATGATGGTCTACTGAAATCAGTCAGACACGAAAAGTCATGAGATTATTACTCACAGGATTGAGTGATGTTGACAGCATTGCTGAACTGTCCGCCAGACTCACACCAGAACACTCCATCAATATACTGATTCGCATGGATGCTGCATGTGGAGCCTTTCATCCCCCCCCAGGACATACAGCTAGTCGGGTCACCGAATTTAGAGTTCCTCTTCACTATCCACTGAGTGGAGTTCCCCTTACAACTCAGTGTCAGCGTCTCTTCGACGAAGTGCTGCACTCTGTCAGGACTCACCGAGAGAGACGTGACTGATTGGAAATCTGGAAAAACAACACGGCACAGGACACAAATTTAAACGGGGTCAGATATCCCGTTGCTCCTATCTGGGTGCATAACTTCCATTTGAATTCTCAAATTTAAAAAAAAGACATGGAGGGAGTGATTAAATATATAAAAAAACAAATATAGACTAAAAGAAAAGCAGTGACGGTAAATCAGGAAATAGCAATAGTCATCTATGCCATGGGGGATTTGTAAGCTCTGCAACAGTGTTTGGGGCTCGACTGCTGAGTCAAAAGGCCATAGGCACACCATGGGGGGTGGAGAAGTCTTATCAAACGTACCTCCTGACCAGACGAACTTAACTTGACTTAACAGAGTGTAATGTTTTTGGTTTCCTCTCACAGCTGTGCAGAAATATCCCGTTGTGTTCGACTGTCCGTGAACAATGTAGGAATTCTGTTTCGTCCCATTTTTGCTGCCAGTTGGCAGCTCACTCCTGTAGTAGATGTTGGATAGGTTGGGAACAGCCTTATACCAGTAGAACCTCCACCCGGGAGATTGAGGCGTAACACTGCAGTTCAGAGTGACTGAGTCTCCCGGACTCAGCCATGATGGAGATACTGTGAGGACAGCCTTGGGACCATCTGTTTAAGTGATTTTGACAGAGTGGAAAACTGTTATGATGTAATGCTGATAGATCCTACAACTTGTCCCTGTTTCCAAATATGTACAACAAATGTTCAGATTCTAAACTAAAATGAGCAAAACAGGATTTAACATTTTACAGTCAGCGAATGAAAATGATGAGTGATGACGTGTGACGCACTCTTTGATATTGTCAGTCTGAAAGCATCACTCCACCCTGTTTCAGACATCCCACTCTTCTCTCTGCCCTGACATCTGTAGTCTCCGCTGTCTGATGGTGAAGTCCATTGAATCGGGTATTCCTTGCGTGTGTGACCTGTGTATGGGTTGGGCATTGTCCACACATACTTCCACTCACTGTCTTCTCCACCCACGATATCACATGTCAGCGTGATCGACTCTCCCTGGTATATTTCAGGCCAGTTGGGTTGCACGTTTACAACAGCCCTGTTTGTAACTGCCCACAAAGTCAACAAAGAAAAATGATCATGAAAAATTATCATTTGTCTTCATGAGCATTTGTTTATATAAAATGAATTTATTTAAGTATTTTGAAGCTATAGGTATCACTTTAAAATAAGGGTACCTTAATCAACATTAGTTAATGCAGTAATAAGCATTTAGTGACAATTAATTCATGTGTTCATTGAATATTAGTTAACACAGCAATAGCCATTAACTAACAGTTAGATAATACAATATAAACCTAACTGTAATCTTAATAAAACATTTATTAACCTGAATGACCTATTTATTAATGCTCTTTGTGACTCTTATTGTAAAGTTTAAAACATGTATCCCTTAATTGACACTTAATTGTACGGTTTCAATCTATTGATTTTTGTATGAATTAGTGTCTTAGTTGACATGAAGAATGTAAACAATTAGTCGGCACATTAATCAACTGTTATTAAATGCCTATTACTGCATTAAGCAATGTCAATTAATGTGCTTTTATTGTGAGGTGTAACTACAAATCGCTAGTATTGTCAATACCAACTGAATTGCTGTACTCTGTGTAATACACTGGGTCTCCTCGTCCTCCTCTGCACCAGTAGATTCCACCCTGTGAGACGCTGATTTTTTCATTTGAGAGGAAGATGACGTCCTGCTCGGTCACAGGTTCATAGGTTGTCGTGCCTCTATACCAGAAAATCTTCCAGCCAGGCGATGGTGAAATCACAGAGCACGTCAGGGTCATATTGTCTCCCACCGGAACATGTAGATTATCTTTACTCAGTTTCGCATTTGGTCTGTTTACTGTAATTGAGAAAAGACATGGAAATGAAATGATTAAAAAAAATACTACTATAAAACCCTTCCACTACTCTAATTGATGCTACAAATTGTTAGAGAAAATAATACAGGATGTGTGATATTAAATGAACTAACAGTGAATTAAATTAGTACAGACACACTTTAATGTTTAGCGTCTCTAAACTGATACATGGTAGACATTATGCTCCTCGTGGAAAACTTTTGCAAATTCAATATGAAAAGTCACTTACGGTCAACCTTAATTTTTACTGATTCGGATCCTTCATCCTCATCAAATTTACACGTGTAAGACCTCCGGCTCGACTCTAGCTGAATGGTAACTATGGCTGAGTCTGGTGTCTGCTGCTTTGGGTCTACTACAATGAGCGTTCCATCTTTGTAGAAAGAAGCTTTCTTCTCTTTCCCCGGAGTCCGATGCCTACACCGCAGAGACACTGACTCCTCTTGGTACAAAATGGATGCGGGATGTTGGAGGATCACATCATCATCTGTTTAACACAGGTTGTTTTTTCATTTTTATGACGTCACATTAACGAAATGAACATCAAGAACAAATGTGATCGCAGATCAGTAAATTAGAAGTTAAACTGGAAATTCTCCCCCTTGCTTTTCCAAATCGAATGCCTGACAACATTAACGACATGGCTACTGTCAGTAGCAAAAGCAAAACAATCCAATTGGAGCTTGGAACATTTGGTCCCAGTGCTACAATACGACAAAGGAAGTAGCAAACACCTGGTGGTATTAATAAGTACCAGTAGGTGGTAAAGGGAATGGAGAATGCCTGAGCCATAGCAACCAAAAAGAAAAATTGCGACTTCCTCCTTTAGTTCCTCCTCCTAATGCTTGCAACTGAACCTTGATTTACCGTGGAAAACTCTCTGCCAGCAGTACCACGAATAGCTAGTTAAGTTCATGGCGGTGATCGTCTGAAGACAATCCAGTGGCTTGTTGGGAAAATTTGACTCCTGGTATTTCACTTTGACAGGTTCCACCATCCCAAACATTAATGGCAACCCAGGGCCTGATTTAGTAAGAACCCACCACTGCCACCTCCAAGTTGGACCAAAGAACACCATACCTTAGAATAAAGGAATCGTACTGAGGAATCTGTGTTCTTATGACTTGAGTATGGTATATTACTCCAATCACTTTCAGGAAACCAGGAACACAACTAAGCCACGTTTGGTCACCTGCAGTGAGTCCTGAGAGCACAAAAACGTTATGTACCTTCCTCTCCTACGTAATAAGGCTGTCAGGACCTGGGACAGCACTCTTGAAAAGTTGCTTTGGGAGAACCCATCAGCAGCAGCTACAGTACACCTGAATGACCCGGACGTGAGGAATTAAGAAGGAACTGACTCCAAATCAGCCCTGAGCTTTGGAGCTCTTGGTACTAAAAATGTTAGCATGATTGTTTTAAACATGTTCTCTATTCATTTTTTTTATTTTGGCTATTTATGTGCAATGCTGAACCTGTCAAATGTATTATATACAGATGCAATAATAGTAAACAAATTGGCTTTCAGGCTTATCAAATTCCAATGTGTGCGCTAAATTAACGTTTTTGCATTTTCTCCTCCCTGCAAAAATGCCCCATGCTGCATGCTTACTAAGGCAAATGTGCTAAATTGACAGTGTGCGCTATCAGGCTCGTTTGGACACAGTCCTTACTGTGCACCCTTATACTTTGCACAGTTGTAAGCGGGTGATATCAGGTTTCCACATGTTTTGACACCCACAAACCTTTCAGAACATCAGACTCCACATATCCTTCATTATTACGAATGTGGAACTTCCACCCAGCCGAATAATGTGGCGTGTCAGACCACAAAAAAATGCTCAGGAAAGGCTTGAGGAACAAGTCAAGGAGCTCAATACTCTGACCTGGCCTCCAAACTCCAAAAATCCCAACAAAATCAAGCATTCATGGGAGGAAAAACACTGTCCCAGTGCCAGGTACCACAAGACACTCTCACAAGTCCCCTATACATGTCCGCTGCTGACATGGAAAAAAGAGTTTTGGTGGCTTAATACAATATCAGGGGTTGCCAACGGCACACAAATGGCAGATTTTAATGAACTTACCTGACACAGTTAGAGACACTTCATTACTTTCTCCTGAATAATATCCTGAGACCTTGCAATTGACATGGCATTTGTACTTCCCACTTTGGCTTGTAATCAGAGATAGCAATATATATCTCTTATTTGCATTGTATGAGGAAATGTAGTAGCCATCTTTAGAGAATGAGTATAACCAGTCAGTGTCTTTTCCTGCCCTTGTGTCACACAAGAGTGTCACAGACTCTCCGGGGAAAAACGCTGACCAGTTTGGCTCAACGGTCAGAATGGGATCTAGACAGCAATATGAGACGTACACAGCTGAATGATAAATGCACTGAAAACACTTTTAAAAGTGACTTGGTCGGCATAGAGAATAGAGAAAAAGAAAAGTCTACCGGTAAAAATTACCTTGAGTTTGTCCACAGTAGAGCAGTATACTCAGTGCTAAAATGGAAGTTTGAAAGGCAAATGAAAGTGGCAGAATTGAATATAATTACAACATCAGGTCTTTTAAAAACAGCTGGAGTTTAATAGATGGTAGAAAGTTACTGATACTTACAGAAAACCACCAGCACAAACGGAAAAGTGTGTCCCATTGTCACATCCTTCTTCTAAGAAATCCTTTGTTTTTATGTGAAAATTTGACTTATGGGAAACCAGGAACTGTCTATAACTTCCCCTTTTGAGATGAGAGTCTGTGCTTCCTTCCCATTTCACACAGAGCATAGTTTTTATGTTCTAAGGGAGGTTAAAAGTGACTGGTGGTTTTGCGAACCCGACCTTTGCCAACTCGTCTGCCAGTCCCGGATACAGCTTTGTTTCGTGTTTGCTGCATTTTGGAGAATCCCAAATTGCAACCAAACATTTTGTTTCCTCCGCAGACCACTGAACAACTTTCTTCAATATAGATTTCGTCTCTGTCCTTTGTTTGTCTCTCTTCTACTAGTTTTTGTTTAATTGTGAGCGGCAACCAACACTTGTTTATCTCATGACTGAAACGTCATCGGAGGCATCGCGTTTCGCAATGAAGAACCAGCTATTTCTTTGGTTCCCGTGCGACCAACTTTTCAGATGCCGAACCTAAAAGTTCTTAGTGTGAGCACTGGCTGGTTCAAAAGTATGTATGGGCTCTGTGTCGGTGTGAAAACGCTATGAAAGTCTCCCGTGGTACCTGGGGGCATCTGCCATGGATCCTTCAGGGTCTGATGGGGTGGTGAGTTGATTCCGTTGCGTCCGATGAATGCTCAGTGCGACTGGGATCTGGGGAGTTTGGAGGCCAGGCCCAAGCCTTGAACGCTTTGTCATGTTCCTCAAACCATTTTTGAAGGGCATCCGTGGTCTGGCTGGGCACATAATCCTGCTGTGGGGCGGTTCTTCCATTGGGAGCAGCATTGCCATGATGGGGCGTCCTCCATCTGCATTCATGATTTGGTGGGTGGTACATATCAAAGTAACATTCACACGAACACCAGGTCTTCCCACCAGAACGAGATGATCAAGTGCCCTATGACACTGCATAGTAGCTGCTCACCTTTCCCAGTTTTCCACAGGTAAAATTTGTTACCTGGTACGGTTTTTAGTACCAGCTCAAGCACATCCTTGATCGTAAATGGGCTACACATCATACGCATTTAAATACACAATGGCTAAAGATTAAAGCATGAAAATGTGTGGTCTGTGATAGCGGTCCTGCTGTCGTTTTTTGTGATTTTCTGTCCACTTTAAACCGCAGAGCTACTTCCTTTTTTCAGTGGTAATTCTGGAAACCCCTGCAACCAACACTAACAAAAGCTGAAACCATTAACCACCTCACAATAAATGAGAGAAGGAATGTGCTCAAATGCTCCAGTTAAGCTCTGTTCACTGCTTTGTGTCTATGTCTTATTGAAATATCCATTTTCTGATTTCTGTTTTTTTTTTGTTTGTTTGTTTTTCTTTTCTATGATCAGACTTTAGTGCATGTGTGAAAATTTTGTGATAGACACCGTTTCAGGAGAACTTCGGTATTTTTCTCTGGTATTCGTCCGTATTTGAGGATCTAAACTTTCACACAAAACATATCCATTTTTGAAACTATGCCAGAATTGAAATTGACTGCAAGGAGCTCAAAAAAGCTGTAAGTAAAATGCAAGAGCACGGAAAAACATAGATTTTGTTGCTAATTTAGGCCAGGCTTATGGTTTTATTATTTAAGGTTTTCTGTATGATTTTTCTTGATATTCTTGCTGTTTTTTTATGAAATGCATTATTGTTTTAATATAGTATAGTTTTTATAATATATATTGTGGCAGGATGAAGAAAAGCACAGGAGACGAAGGCGAGTTCAAACTTTACGTTTTCTCAGTACCTTCTGCTCAGTACACTTCCTAGCCTTATGTTTCGTCTCATGTTCTTCTAAAACATTGAATTATATTCCAATCTGCTTGTGTAGCCTGCATTTGCGGCCCAAACCCTACTTCGGTGTTTAGAAACCATGTCAATAGACCCTTTAACAGCCGACGTCATCAAAGAGCTGCACGTGCACTCATAAGGACGAGTAAGCATGCTGAAAACATTAGATGTTAGATGTTCTGTGAGCCCCAAAATGTCCAATTTTTGCATGTAAAGTTGTCAGATTATGACTGTTGAAGCTTAAAAACGTTCATGTTTAACCAACAGTAAATCAGATGGCGGAATTCAATTCAATACAAGTCCACAGATAAGGTTGTTGTACGCATCAAGTGGCTTGTATGCTTGTAGTTTCTCACCGGTGTACACACTAGGTTGGTCAGTTAAAAATGTGTATAAATCACCACTAATGTCTAATGGATAAAGATAAAACAGTCTGTACGTGACCTTTATGCAGTATTTTTACAGTTTATGTGTCAGAAACACTCTGGCATTTCACACTCTGGCGTATCTACTCCACGTTACAGGAAATTTGCAACATTTTTGATTATAAGTTATTTAGTGGCGACAAAGTGATTTATTTCTGATGTTTCCACTTGCCCCGTGCCATCGCAGTGCACAGCCCTTTTGTGGTAAACTTTCCCCATGTCCAAACTCAAGGAGTCATTTTGAGAACAGACGTGTTTTGTTAAACGTTTAGATTCTTTGAGACTGACAATTAGGGCTGAGGCCGAAAAGGTTCTCCTGTAAGCTTATACTGTCTGTGGCCTCTCATCTCACGTGTTACATTATATGATATTAACCTTTCATGCATGCGATTTTTAAATATTTTATTGAGGAGTTACTTGAACGTCTTAAAGGAAATACATTCCCCTACACAAACACTGAGCGCAATAATAATAATATCATCCATACGTATTTCTGTGGTAGGTTACAGAAAACATTAGGGGAACGTCCACATGCTCATTTTGCTTTGCTCTGCTCTGCTCATCGTTCATTTCTAGAAGTCAATGTTCTATCTACTGATGCTGCTGCAACTTCAGACTTTTTGCAAAAAACTGTACACTGTGTCGATATCCGCGACCCTCTCCGCCTCGTGCTGTGAAGTCTGTCCTTCGGCCACATTCTGTGCATCCGCAGTCCTGTAGACCGTGTAAGACATCTGCCTTTGCTCGGACCCCAGCTGCTCAGGCTGCCCGCTGGCCTGCATGGCCTCCACATTTTCATAGGAGACCTCAGAGCTGCTGAAGGACGAGCTGGAGACTCTGGCTGTAGGCTGTGCTATCTGTGTGGGAGCCTCCTGTGGCTGGAAATTACGGAATAAAACAGGTTTTTAGTCTTTTGGACGCCTCAGAGTCAGACTTTTTTTGAGCTTAGTAGAGCCCATCTTACCTGGTGGCAATTACATTGAGTTGAAAAGTGCTTCTTAGATAAACAGATGGCACAGGCGGTGGCAAACACTGCAACAACTGATACTATCGCTGTTACTATTAAAGCGAGTGGTTGCGATGCCTTTTGTTTATATTTATCCTTAAAGAAGCCTGGAGAGACATGGAGAAACATTTCAGAAGACAGTAATCCCAACAAACTGATTATCAGAGTGTGAATCAGCGCAAACATCCTATTACACTCACACAAAGCCTCTGTGTTCGTCGAAACGCTGCTCCTGCTGACATGGTTGCTCCCGCTGCACACAACCGATCTGTTCCCCACGGAAATGTTGATGTTGACCTCGCTGAGGGACGTCCGAGACACTCTGCAGCCGTCTTCGTCGCAGACGGACAACACCCAGTCGCCCCAGATGGAGCAGTTGACTATGGTGTTGCACAACTCAGCAGACAGGTTGAAGCGCTTTGCTGCCACCCTCATGACTGGTGTGGGAACAGCTTCTGCCCACAGAGATGAATCAAAAGCATTGGATGGTTGGTTGGTACCCTCTGGCGGCCGTTGTTTTTCCCCCTGATGACTGCTGTATGTGTTCTAGATACAGCACTGTCTCAGGCCATCACCAGCTTTATGGCTGAGCAAAGTTTTAATGACCTTGCATATTTTTCTTTGTTTAAAAAACAGAACAGGAAATACAGCAAATATGTGTACACAATTTAACAAAAAACACAATTGCCAGTAGAAAAGTCACACATCTTGAATTCTGTTGAAAACCCTGAAGTTTTCTGGAGTAGTCCATCCATTTTTGAGGGACCAGTTAATTTAACCCCCCATTTGCACATTTTTGGATTGGGAGGAAGCCAAAGTACCCAGAGAGAACATGCAAACTCTGCACAGAAAGGCCCTGCCCCGGGACTCAAACCCAGGACCGCTGGCTGTGGGGCGACAGTCTTAAAGCACTGCACCACTGTGCCGCCCTCTGAACAAATCATCTGGTATATTCTACCAGTTCTTAAATTTTAGACCGTCTTTTATTTCTTGCTCTTTCTCATTCTGCTTCTAGAATATTCAGGTCTGGATAGTTTGAAGACCTCTTCATGCCCTTCACCTTATGAAGGGAAAAGTGTTTTCTTGGCTGCTACCCTTCCAAGATGACAAACATCTCATCAGATGTTAAAAGTTTTCTTGGGTTTCCACTTCTTTGATTGCTCTCCAGCTCTCCTGATTCTTCAGATGTCTTTATTACAGCTTGAATACTGCATCCTGAGCTCCAGTTTATTTGCAGATTGCCTCGTCAATGCAAAAGCATGCTTTTATGTCTGTCAGGTTCTGTGATATCAGTCATTTTGAATGAAAGTATGTGACGGAAAGTTGGTCTTGCATATTAGCAAGGCTGCAATTTAGTGTGCTCTGCTCTAATGCATTAAATGCCAAATTTGCTCAGTTGTATTAAACCTTGTAAGTGCTAACATCTGTCATCACTTTAAATAATGGCTACTATGTATTTTGCTTGGATGTTTATTTGCTCTTCATTGGTCTTAAGGTAAATCCTGCAATATGAAGAAGTTGTGACTGCAGAAATCTTCACACTCACCTTGAACAAGTAATTCATGGGTCTCACTTGATACTTTTCCTTGATCAATGACACTAACTTCATAGATGCCGCTGTCGGTCTCAGTGAGCTTGTTGACACACAAGGAGAGGTTCGTCGGATTATAATCCACTTTATCTGTGTAGTTGTGGCTGACTTTTTTATGTAGCACAATCATTGTCTTATTAAAAGCCCAAAAAATGTCCTCTCGTGTTGGAGATTTTCCAACGTGTAGACAGAAGGAACTGTGTTTCACTTGGTAGTACCTCGTCGGTGAGTTCTCTGCTGTGAGGCCTGGTGGCAAACCATTCAATCACAATGTTTAAGCAAAATGTAATGTCTGTTGAAATATAACAGAAAATCATCGCTACAAAGTTGGAGACAAAGACAGTTAACTGGCGCTGACATGTAAAAAGACAGCTGTTTTTCATCTCACCTCGAATAATCCAACAGCTCAGAAGAAGAAGCATTTTCAAGCTGCTCAGTTGTTTGCTCATATTGTCAACAAGTCAGAAACGTTTTTAAACAGGAAGCAAGGTTTTTTGTATAATACATTTGTGGGAAATCATTGATGCATTGCGACAAGGAAACCAGATGTAGGGGGGAGGAAATAGTGCATACAACAGTTGTGATTAACATTAACTTCCAAAGAGACAATAAATCTTAAATACATGTGAACGAAAACCAAATATTTGCAGCATGCGATGGGGTGTATGTTTAAAGAGGCAGAAAATTGAAATAGTCGATGTGTATTTTATGTGTTGTGGCTAAAAAAAGAGCCCCTTTCATAGTGAAAAACAATAGCAAAGGTGTTCTTGATGTGTGTATGGACTGTCTTTTCTTTGTGTGAGTATAGCAAATTCGCGGAGGAACAGAAAGTAAAACAGAAGCCCCTCAATCTTGTACTTAAGTACAGCACTCGAAAAAAGTGAACCTGTTGTATGTATTATGTCAGTGTGTGTGTAGTTTTTCTGAGTGTTGACATGTGGGCGTCTCTTTCTTTGGGTTTGGAGTTTTTAAATGTGAAGTGGAAATACAAACAATGTGGGTTTGTGTTTGCGCACAAACACCCTGCCGCGATTGTTTTTTGTTATTTGTTTGTTTGTTTGCATTAATATATACTTAAGTGTATTATCAAGACCTAGAGCACCTGCCTGTCAGCTGTGTGGGTCTTATGATAACTGGGGATTTTGAGTCACGGAAACTACACTCGGACACTTTGTCTGAAAAAGCACCAGGGTAATAACACTGCTATTTCATGTAACTGAGTAATGTAATTCAGTCAGTATTGTGATGACTTGTGCATGTAGTAAAGGGAAGTCACACTGTGAGGAAACGTACCTCAGCTGACAAACCTGGGCTTCCCAATTATGAAAAACAAAAGGTAACAGCAAATAAGAGTCTACAGTTCAATAGTCATAAATGACTACTCTAATCTGCATAGTGCTTGTTCTCTTACGAATTTACAGCTTCCAGTATTGCTCCATTACTTTGTCATTTGTGATCGGAAATGACGAGTCCCGAAGGTTCTTGTTGGTTGGACGAAAAAGAAACAGAGAACACAGCACAGGCTTGGTGCTTCGCGCACAACGTGATGCTAACGTCCCAATTTAGCTCGGACATTTTTGAAAATTTACAATGTAGCCCCCCCCGAAAAAAAGTTTTAAACTACAGGCTGTAATTTTGGTTCGCTTCAACAATTTTATGATTTTAGATAATGATTTATTAATAGTGAGCACTTTATATAACCACATTGTTTTTGCATTTAATGCATCTCTTAGCAGTTGTAAAACTTTTTTTCCCCCTAAATTGCTCAAATCCAATTAAATTTTTTTTAAAAAGGTGCAATTTTGACAACATTTTTAAAATTCACATTTTTCAAAATTGATTAAACAAAACAATTAATCCTATAACCTTCATTTTGAATAGACAACTATTCCCCACTAACCGATATCCTGTTAGCACTAAAATTAACGGTTGCATAGTTTATCTATATATGATACAACGTGCAATAGCCTCATGCTATTTATTTATTCATGGAGTTTCCTACCCCACACACATGTATAATGTGTTCCAGACATTTTCTTACAATTAAAAAAAAAAATCGAATTATCCTATCAAATGGCACGAAATGTCAATTTTTTTCATGTTTCTGTTTTCAGAGCTCAATCTGCTGGACCAAAGATGTTTCCACTTCACTGTGTTGTCCATTCACAGTCTCAGAGGCTCCACATCATGTTCGTGTGCAGAGCTGCTACAACCGCTGCTTACCTGATGAGGCGATGAAGAGTCTTTGGGTTTTTAACTGTCAGCTGGCGTAAAGAAGCAAGTTGAAAATGTCAATTTGGAGCTCTAAAAAATATGATTAGCATTTTTGCAATTTTTGGACAATTTAAAGGGTAAACGATTAATCGTTAAAATAACTCAGCAGATTAATCATAGATTCAAATAATGTAGTCGGTCGCAGCTCTACTTTTGCGCGCTGAATATTTGACCAGAATTAGTTCCCTTATATTTATCATGTCACAACTGTCACAAAGCCCCTGCTCTTAGGATTAGCCTTTCAGTGCACACAGAGAACACTCACACATACACTGCAAGCATGTTGTATAATATTTTTTTAATTAAAAGATCAATTTGAAAAGTGCTGAATTTATAAAGTTAGATCAGTGAGCTTTGAGTATTATGAGTCACCCAAACAAAGTACGAAGTAGGTTAGACTTACAGTAAAAACAGGCACAACACTAAAATATTTTCAGGTTTTTTGAATTTTTTCCATTGGCCTTTCTGGAGCAGCAGAGGGTTTCAGTTAAATGGTGGCACATAATTTTAAGTACAAATTTAAACAAAATCGTTATGTGTAAAATATATTCCACATTTTATACGTGACGATTTGTTTGCCACCCAAACATGCACAGTTTGAATATAAAATAAGTTCATATAAGTCTATGTTTTTGTCACATAACCAAGGGATTTCAATGTAATTTGATTTAATTTTGATTCATCTCTTGTCATTCCTGTAAAAAGGAGAAATTGTCATTTTTATCCTAATAAATTTTTTTATGTATCGTAAAAAAACAACAACAAAAAAAAAAAACCCGCAGTTGATTAGAAATTGGCAGATTCCACGGTTACTTTTGTAACCAAAATATGAAAATTACAGCAGTATTTTTGCACACTGTACAGAGGTACACTGACATACTATACATGGAATTAAAGGCAGTTTTCCACATGGATCACAGACAGTGTTAACACACTTACATATTTGCCCATTTTCAACCATAAGAATGCACACTCCCACTCATAAAACCCAAACATAAAGACAGGATTTAATCATTTATTACAGTGCATTATGTGCCAGAGTTAGTCCAGTTATTACCCTTAATGTGAAATTACGCTTTTCTTTTAAGTTAAAGTGCTTTTAGTAATATTATTAAATGACATTCAAATCAACGAGCACAATATATTCAGGTGCAACAAGTAACGGGGCTGTTAGAGACTATTGGGTACTGAAAGTATGATACATTCCTTTTGAAATCCTTACAAAATAATATGCTCTCAGTATGTTCGACACCTCTTGCAGCTTCTTTTTCTTTTTAATTAAAAAATAACACAGTACTGTGATGCAGCGATGAACCTCCATGGCAGATGACAACTCGTCAAGGTTGTCTGTAATTCTTTATTCTGAAGGGGAAAAATGTGTGCGTGTTAGAACGTTTTGCACAGTTTTATAATATAAATCAATGTCTGTTTTCTGACATCAAGCTCCTTTTGGTATGTTTTTACACATCTCTTGACAAAAATTTCTATTGGAACCAGGCGGAGTGGACCCAAATTATAGACACAAATGAGCCGATGAGATGAGGATTTCTGCAGTGTTTCCTCCGGTTACAGTAGATGAAGGACTTTCCAAAAAGGAAGTAGAAAAAATGACTTGATGGGTTTTTAACTGAGGGAGCCCAGGTGTTCCCTCTCCATGATTCAAATACGCATTGGCGGAGTGAAGATATTATTACCCAAGAGTGCAGTCTCCTTCTGTTGAGCAGCTCGTCTCCTCTCTTCCTGTCTCATCTCCTGTCACCTGATCTCAGTTTCAGATCAACTCATACGTTACTGATGCGCACACTCAGCGGGCTGCTTTCTCTAATGCGCCCCCTTTCTCTCCCCCGCTCCTCCCCTCTGTAGCTCTCCTCCAGTCTCAACTTCTCCCTATCCACCCCATCTTCCTTGCCATGGTAACGGGGTCCCTGTGATGGCGGGCTCGTCGGCAGGCAACGCTTGAAGAGGGGAGGGCTCTTGGTTTTGGCCACTTTGTCGAAGAAGGCAAAGTCGGCAACATATTTCCCCGAAGGCGATAGAGAGACGACGGGCGGAAACTCGTATCCCCAGAGGATCTCGTCCGGGAGGTAGGACGTTCGAACCTGGCAGGTGGCGGAGGTGGGCTCCACCGTGGCGCTCATGATTACCAGGAGCTCAAAGTCCGCCAGCTCCGGGTCTGTGCAGCCACCACCTGGAGAAAGAAAAGAGGCCAACATCATTTAAATGAAAGGAACCATGTTATGAAAAATGTGTTGTGATAAAAGTTTTCCCAAGGCTGACTGCATTACTTGTGACCACTCGGGGGCCACATCAAACACTGAAAACACAACGGGACATTTTGAATTATCCAGTCACGTTGAAAACATCAGCAAGCATCGGAGTCATTTGGTAAACATTCATTCTCATGAATATTGCTGCCGGTTTTCTCTTGCTAATCTCTGTGAGGTATTTGTCTTAAACAGCTCCAACAGGTCAAATCCCAGTGGATTAAAAAAAAAAAAAAAAAAATTGGGTGAGGAACTACACAGTCAAACACACACACATCCTGAAATTTCCAAAACAATCAAAACTCCCCAGACTGATTCCACAAACACTCGACTGGATCTCTAACACAAACACGAGTCGCTCTGAAACACACACGCAAAAATAAAATCTGGAGCACGCTGGAAATGTTCCAATCATAAATATTTAAGACATACAAAAACAAACAAACGAATACACCATATACTTGTCACGTGTCAACACCAACCTTTTTAAATCAACGCTACATAGAAGACATACCGGTACGAGCTGGAGCGCGAGCGCACACCTGCGTCAACAGGCCTCACTCAGAATGTCGACTCTGTCATCTGTCTAAACAGTCCTTACCCTAACCCGGACCCATCACCGTCCAGCCAGGGGGAAAACACCAGGTTTCGCAACTGCTTGTACACACTGCGGCAAACTTGCTCCAAGGATTCGCCATATTGGCCCATTTTGGGTTAGTGCAAACACATTAATGTGGTGATGTTGTAAAGCTTGGCTCTAGGGATGATAATGTCCATCGGTCGGGGAAACTGGTTGGTTCCATGACATTTTGGACATGCTTTTAAAGTTCCCACGAACCTTACAGCTTTGGCAGTAATCGGACTTTTCCTCTAGCTGACCATCAGGTTCACATGTGAATTGTTCTTTTTAAATCACATCTCAAAAACTATTTGCAAAGACAGTCATGTTTCCCTTTAGCGTCAACTTTCACTCTGTCTAGAAGCCAGCAAATCAACTGTTGTTTCACACATTCGCCCAAGCTGTTCCCAACCACAGCACCTTTCTTAACCGAAAATCACTTCTTTGTCATCAATCACAGCAAATGTTCCGTGATCACCTACTTCCATGAGAAACAAGCTATCTGAGTGAGTCATGGATGGGGATTGCACACTCTGTGGTACAGCGTAGAGACAGCGGCACTGTTGGGAACAGTGTGCTGGTTTCCTGGCTCAGTGGTTTGGACAGTATATAGTGCCTCTCCTACAGACATCTCCACAGTGCCCTACCCTCTCGATTCTGTGACTCAGACCATCAACATTTACACATGGAATGAATGAGTCAATTTTGAAATTGACTCATTGAAGCATTTCTCTGATGAAGGTCCTCTGAAATTTTGATCATCAAGCCAGCTTTGCAGCAAGCTCAAAAACTCTTTTAAAACAATGAAAATATAAATAGACATTAAGTGTCTCTTTATATTATGACCGATTCCAGGCAGGTTATAGTGCACATGGGATGAGAGTAGTCCCAATTCACCAGGACAACAAGGACAACAAAAAACTCCAAATTACACTTTGCTCTTTGTGTTTGTTCATTCATTTAATAAGATATTACAGATGGAGCTTTCCATTGTTAAAAAATATCTACGATGCTTCATCAGATTTTCAGGAGGCCCGGTTGTGGCTTGAAGTATTATCATCAAATAATATCATGTCCATTTCATC
>KV751366.1:8044788-8060179 GCA_001698575.1 Mola mola | reverse complement strand
CCGCTGCAATTCAGCAGAGTGACCGGGCTGTCTTTGTTAAAAAATATAAGAAAGAATTCCAGCCCAGTTAACGGGTTAGTTTGTTCCCGGCTGACGTGGCTGAGATTGCCTCGTTTATAATTTATTCTTCCTCCTTTTGTTTGCGCTCCTCGCTCGCGCGCACTCCCTCCCTCGCCTTGCTCTCACGCTCCTTAAATCAGCTACCATTTAACACTGCCAGCACTTATAATTGCATTTTGTGATGACTCATCCAGGTCTGGGTAATTTATCCAGAGGCGTGAAGGATCAGAACTGATACAAAGGGGAATCTCTGGAAAACAAAGAGCAGAAAAGCGCAGAAAAGATCAATGTGACGCTGCGAGTAATGGAATTGTGCGGGCATGTTTATTGGCTGCGATTAAAACACCGTGAGGAGGAGAGGCTGGCTAAAAACAAAATCCCATACAGGCAGAAAAAGATGAAACTAGGACAACTCTAAATGGGAAGCAGCCGCTTGCGTTTATGAGCCATTTAGCTTTCATGCATACACATTAAACGGATGCATGGATTTACAAACCTAGGAGCATATGAGACTATTATTTCCACTCATTCTAGCAGAAGTGCATGCATGGACCATATGCACATGCATACGGGTGTCGAATTCAACAATGTAAAAGTGAGCGCAGCGTCTCTGTTCGTTAGCAGTCAGTTATAAACAGGCCGGAACCGGATCTGTAACTGAGTCAACAGCCCTCAGCAGACACGAGAAAATAGGAGCTCTGTGTTTCTGTGAATTTATTGACTCTTTAACGGCAGTTCTGCAGCCCAGCGGCTGGAAGGACCACTTGAGGACAGTGGACAATTACCAGCACAGATGCTTGAGCCTTTGTCCTCTGGTGGGCAAAAGGATTTCCCCAGCACCCTGGAACCAAACATCTGTGTGTGTGTGTGTATGTCGAGTATGTTCAGCTGCTGGCACAGAACAGCCAATTTGAGCAGAAACATATGTATGCATGTGCTCTACATCGTACGACGGCTCCTATGCATGTAATGCATGCCTTTGTCACTCTCCCTCCTGGCAGTTTCTCTTGTGTCAACACTTGGCCAACTGGCAGACTGGTTGGCTCAGCGTTGGCTCACTCCATCAAAGAGGGGCAGCCGACTCGGCTCTGTGCGACAGAGCTGGCCGAGATGGTGGGTTCGCGGCTTGCCGATAAAGTGAATACAAAAACAATAATTTTTCCGCTGTTTGGGCAGATGTGATGTGACATGTTTTGGAGAATACAGCTGATGCAGCTGAGGAAGCACCTTTAGTGAGATCAGAGGAGTGATACACAGAATAAAACTGCAGGAACAAACTAACTGCCGTCCAATACGCTCACATGCTGCAGTCACTCTAGGATCATCAACAAACAAGTTTGAGTTGCTGTTATCTGCAGCATCTGGCGTGTTTGCTTTAAAACTCTGCCTCAGGGAAAGCTCCTTTGGTTAACAAGTGAATTCTTAAATGTCAGACAAAAGGTTTGCTAACGAGACAGGAAGTCAGTTATAGACTAATGCCACTGTCAGACTGTGATGCATGTCCACCTGGAACAAAGAAACAGGTTTGCATCTCTTGGAAAATATTGACCTGAAGAAGAATCACCACAGGAAAGATTATTTTGTCAACTAAATAAAATGCACTGCCTTAATCCTCAAGAAACACGTGCAAATTAGGCCTGAGCCGTGTTTTTGTCATTTCCTATTACGCCGTATATAAAACACATATAATACTCCTCAAAAGCTCTTCATAAATAGGAAGACTTGGCGATAAAATCACAATATTTTGACCATGTACCAAAACATCAACACAGCAACAATATCATTTAGTATAGTAGGGATGCATATTGGTATATGGAAGCATTAACATGATGAGATTTTTGATAAATAATCATCCGCAATGGATTTTAATGTTGACAAGAGTGAAGGCAAACATAGGAACATCTCTTGCGTGACGCTGTTGTGTTTGCCATGTTTGTCTCCTCTGTTAGGTGCCTTATTTTACCCATGATGCATTGCGCAACAGGCTACGTGCGTCATTATCAAATGAGTCACTCATAGACAGCGTTTACGTTACAGGACACGGATTAATGCGACTTAAAAGTAAATGAAAGCCCACTTTTACACAACTGGCCACAAATACAGAAACTCTAACAAAAACAGTTTCCAGGGGACACAATAATGAACATGCCTGGGACATGCTTGTTGTCGCCGCGGCTAACTATTAGCTACCTTTAGAGTGGTGCAAAATGAGAAAAAAGTGCGTGTTTTGTAAAAGGCATGTGGTTTGAAGTAGGTTATAACACAACAATGGAATAATAATGCACTAATACTATACTTGTAAGTGTGAAACACCAGTTTTAATCTAACAGGATAGCTAAGGATGGAAAAATGAAATACAAATATAGGCGTTTGTTTGCAATATTTGAAACTAGTGCAGATTAGGTTGAGGGTTACATTTTGCCCGAACCGACTAAATTACACTCTCATTCAACATATTTCATCCTGTCATCAATCAACTTAACTTGCATGTCTTGGGAGTGCTACAAGCGAAAAACGTGCAAACTCGACACAAAGGAAGTCTCTGTCTTCAACCAGGGCTCAAAGCCAGGAACTCCTATGCAGCTATAATCCTCCTTTTTTTTTTTATTTCAACAACACAACAAAAGTGGAAATTGCTTCATTTTTGTTGTTAAGCATGCTGCATTCAGACCGATCTCGTAATTATAAACCACTGCTGCATAACCTTCCTGCCTCACGTTGGACTGAATTCATGTGAGGTTCACCCGCTCACTGACATTAAAGAGTTTATGATCAAATCAAGTCGACACCTCTATCACTGTGGGTGTGTCAGTATTGGTTTTGTATATGAAACAAAGTGCAGCTGATAAGGCCCGGTAGTCAGCCAGAGGCGCGCAGTGCAGAGGTAAAAAATAATACAATGCGCATCAGGCGAAGAGGGAGCTGGACTTGTCTTTCAGACAGAAGAGTTGCTACTGAACAACATTTGGAGACAGCAGATGTTTTTTGGTCAACAATAGCTTGTCTTGACGGACAAGACTGACAGATCGCATCTTCTTTGGGATTTAAAGTGCTGATAAAGAAATTGCCGTCGGTCACTTAAGAGGCTGACAATCAGTCTCAAACTCCCCTCTCTGGTGAAGTTTATTGACCGACCAGGCGTGGACCTGTGGATCTGACAGAGCAGTAATCTCGGATGACTCACGTGGGAAAAAAAAGGCGGTTGCGAAAGTGAAATTAAAGTTTTAAGTCTTCATTTCATGTCTTGCTCAACGTAAATTAAACTGCAGAAAGAGGGAAGAACATGACCTTGTGATATTGACAACTAATAGTGTCAGAGATCTTTTAACCCGAAGTAGAGCGACATAATCTTTCCCTTCAGCTCTGTCTCTGCTGTAAGAGAGGCCCTTTGGATTAGTTTTGTCATCTGTTCATGATGCCATGTTTGCTTTTAGTGGATCAGGGAGGGAGGTTCAACACACAAAATACACAAGAATGGACCAAAACAATTGTGCTTTGGTTTCGAAACCAAAGGAATCAAATTTTGAATCCGCTCCAACGGTCTGCGCAGCAGACGGTGCATCTAACACAAAGTGAGACAACAGGAAGCGTTGCTGCAGAATAACAAGTGAAAAAGTCAGCGGGTACACAACTGCTTTTGTATTCTTCATCTGCAATCGGCTATCCTGGACTGATCCCATAAGAAAACAGCTAGTCTACATTCAAAACTTTGATAAGAACACATTATCAGCTGTGTTTTTGGAACTTATTTGAAGGAATGCTCCACCTTGCAATATAATGCCGTCAAATTCAATTATATTAAAGGCAACAGACCCTGTACACACTGTAAATTGCCAATGTTAAGAACTATTTGGAAAAAAGTTTTGGGAACTGAAAAGTAAAGACATTGGATTCTTTCAAGTGGCCAGCAGGGGGCAACTGTACGTTTATGAGAAAATGACCCTAGTTCTTAATGGATTTATTACCTCAAAAAAACTGTTTCCTTATCAGTTTGTGCACTCAGTTGCTAGTTTGAAGACTGGTTTGGTGCATAATAAGGTTCATTTTGTAGGATATTGTACTTCAAGGGGCTGGAAAATGATTAGATTTCTTCTCCTCTAGGCTCTGTATTCAAGCTTCACTACAATCTACTGCTACATTTGGCTCGATCCCCTTTCATTTCACAGAGACAGTGCGCCTATTGACTGTTCTAAAAAGGTAAATGTACGTGCACATCCTTGTAGATGGTGAAAAGCAAATACAATGGCGGACATCCCAGCAGGAAGTAGCATACATATTAAAAACGACTGTCTATGAACCCGTCTCAAGGGCTTTCGTGATTGTCAAAGGTCGGCCGGAGAAACGGAGCACAAACAGACTGAAACCAGTGGGAGTGGAGTTGATCCCATATGGTTCTCCTGAAGTTTCCTGAAGTTGCAAACCTCAGCTTTAAGGATAGATATTTACAGTAGAAGTAGCCTATTGGTGCATCCCATTTGATCTCAGAAGCCAGAAATTCCGATGTGCTAGTCGGATACATCGTCAGGAACACCCTCTAAACCCTGAGCTCGATTATCCAAGATAGCTGCTCTGTGCGTCAATGTAAGTAAAAGCTGTACATTAAAGTGCTGCGTAGCAACTTAATCTTCTTTTTGTGCAATTAAATCAATCATAGCGACAGAATTGTGCAACTTCTATCTGTGGACATGCTGCAGTGTTTTGCTTTTGCATGCAAACTATCACTCAGTGTGCCGTTATCGCCTGGTATTAGCTAAGCAAGCTAACAACTTGTTACCAACCGGTAACTGGAACGTGGTCAACTCAGATGATACGTCATATGAGTTCTATGAATCCATGTGGAGCATTATGGTATGGCATGGGCTGTGGTATCGTTATAATTAAACATGTAAACGCAGGAAGTGGAGCTGTAGTCACCTGGAAGTGAAAGATGCCGGCGTATCCCTGCCCAAAGCCCTGTCCTTGAGGAACAACTCTGTGGAGGAGGTTGTCGTTCAAGGTGAGTGAGGCGATGGCTGCCAACAGCCAGCAGTCCCCTGTCAACACACACACGCACATTTTATTACCTTACATCCGGCCTGAGCGCCAAAACAGTCAGTCGTACCATATGTTGAGAAGAATAGCAGCAGGGTGTTAATGTAAAACAGGTGTTGGGAGTGACAATTGCTGAATAAATTTCAGCAATTGTCACTCCAAATGCATTCTAATATGAGCAGACAGCTAAAAGAATCGTTAACTATTTTCCTCTCCTTCATCCTACAGGAAGGAGTCATTGTTTCCTCATACAAGGTGGAATTCATAGGAGATCAAATGTGAATGACGGGAACCCTCATTAAAGGAGAATTCCCTCACAGCTCATTTAAGTCTGAAAATGTGTTTGAATAAGCTTTGCTCTCTGGAAAATGGGAGAGGCTCATAATAAGTTACTGATAAACGCAGGAACCACACAGCCACAAAGGTTGTTATGCTATGATACGTCATGTACAGGAACTGACCCGGATAATCACGTCAAATGTAAAAACAGTGGCTGCTGGTGTCTAATTTGGCCTGTAAGGATTTAAAAGTGTTGACTTTGTGATGGGTGCATTCTCATGCCTGCGTACCTGTGCTTTTAGAAAGTTACTGGCAAAGTTTTACCCAATGTTCCACCTATTAATGCTGGTTAACGACACAATCTTCTTTTTATCTTAACACGTTAATGTTCTTATCTGTCATATGATCTATAAAAAGCCCAGAGCAGATAACCCCACGGCGCTGATAAAGACCACCCAGACAGTCACGGTGCCTTCTGGCTGTAAAACGAAGTGCAGCATTGTGTTTTCTGGCTCAACCTTTTGGCATTATTGGTTTTGAAATTCAGCTGCTCCTCTGGGAGCCAGGGTAGAGTTTTGAGATTGGGGAAGGTTGCTTTCCCACACTGCCGAGAGCCGCTTTGAGCACAGCGAGCGCGGCCTTGTTTACAGATGCTTGGCAGAGAAACACAGCATTAATTATATATGCGGCACTGAGGGGAGCAGGGAACATCTCGGGCAATAAACCGCTACTGTTGAATTGACTCATAACTCTCCTCAGACTCCCTTTCCTTAAGGCCATCTATCTCCATCTGCCATTCACATCCTGATTCAGCATGCTCTGTTGAATTTGATCACTCATTTTTTAAAATAATTTCTGCAGAAAGGTGGCTTGTGACAAAAGAGTTTAGTCAAGCATTGCTGACCTATATGTGGTAGAGGCTGGTTAATGATTCATTTGGCTAAAATTGTAAGACATAGAACATTTTAAAGTGAATTACTTTGAGTCTGCACGTTAAGGCACTTAAGCTGTGGAAAAGTGTATAATCTACATAATTGCAACATTCAGGGTCATGTCTCAGCTGTTTCCCTCTTATCTGGGCCTCTACTCGCACAATCGTGCTAACAGCGAAACAGTTGGCAAGTCTTACCCAAAGCTCCCTGGCAGATGTCAGTGCGAGTTGCTCCATCCACGATGAACTCGGGGCGTTTGCAGAACTTCTGTCAAGCGCAAACAGACATAAAACCAACGTTAAGCAAGGAAAAACAAACAAATTAGTACCATGCTTCTGAATATTTTTACACGTTCTCTAAATGCTTTTGAAAACTGCAAACACTGCCAGTCTGGATCCTGGATTTGGGTAGTTCTTAATTACCTGGATCGAGGATTAGGATCCAGTTCAGCTCATAATAACACCAGTTTTATCTGGGCTCACAATGATTTGTCAGACTGAATGCATACTAGGCTAATTGGCGAAATATATTTGCAAAGATGTTTTATTAAGCATTTTTTGAATTGAATACACTCTAATAACAAAGTCATAGCCTTACAAACAAATAATAAAGGCAGGTTACATTTTGTTACGTTATTCTCTAGTTCATCTTAAGACTCAATAACAGGGAGATGATTGTTAAGTTATGAACTGTTAATTAAAGGAAGTGTTATTATCTGCTGCACGCACACTTAGATAGTTTGCACTACATCCGCTGCTCATCTGCCACAAACCAGTTAGAGCCGGTCTGGCTACACATAGTTGAAGAATACTGATAACAATAAGGGAAGAGGTCCTCCTCTGCGTAGGAGGAGCCTAGAAGGTATAAATGGATGCGTAACCTGGATATCGTCCCTTTTCTTCTACTCCACTCTAAAGGTAGTGGGACAGAGGGCTCAGCGCTGACTCTGTATCTACTCTCTGCGGGAAATAAACAAAGGCTATTGGATTCGAAAAGTTGAAGAGTGCTTTATCAACCTTTCCACTAAGATATAACGATCCTGGGCAGAAGGAGAGGAAAACTATAATCCACAGTTGCAACAATTTCAAAGATTCAAACTTTTCTCGACTTGTCTTTCCGAGCTTAATGAACTTTAAATGTTAAGGGGGACCAGACATGAACTTCAGTTAAAACAACACCTTAACGTTTTACAGTCTAGCAATCCCATTTCTCCCAGTGTGAAGCTGCTCCTTTTAAAATTCATTTCCATTAATTTTAGGAGAATGATGTTGCATTCTAGTGTTTCATGTATTGCTTCGCTTCATAAACTGTATTCGACTCAGCATGTTGAGCATGAGAAACCATGTGCTACAAGGCTATAAAAAGATATATTCCATTTATCCGCAAGCTCTCTCACACACACACACACCAGCACAAAGGCTTAAATTCTCTTTTTCAGGTTCGCACAAATTTGTGAACATCCGAACCCCTCACAGGCTGCGTAAATATTAAAAGATCCTGTGCTGCAGGAAAGGCACATGCATTATAAATGATCAGTTTTTTTGGAGAGACCCTCACATGCATTAGAGGCCAAATACACACGTTAACATGCGTGCACACACAGCGGTTTCCACACACTCAAATGGAAGCTGCAGGAGGCTGCAGTCACGACCCGGAGAGCTTTTAAGATCATGACTCGTTGCACTCGCTCTGTTACGGGACTGACAACCACGTGCAGGCTTGCCGTGCTAGTGCCTAATGAAGACGGTCCTCTGCTCAGCTATATCCAGCGACAGGAAACAGCCTGTTGTGTTCACTGTATAATGTAGTGACAGTGATGACAGACCGAAAAACAGATGGACAAGCCAAAAGAGAAAGACACTCTCTCCGTGCCTCTGAGACACAAACACAACCGTCCTGAACGGTGCCGTGGTGCAGTTAAAATGATATCCACCAATCGCCCCAAAAGTTTTAGTTGCCAAGCAACAGATTAACTTACATTTGAGAAGAAAGGTCGTTTGATAGTAACAAAAATGCTCAAATACTCAGTTGTTTTTTGTTCATTCATGAAGTCGTTAATCAATATCTGAGGGATTTGACTGGCTCATCAAACATGGTGGGTGGATGCTGCTTGGGTCAAGCCTTTTCAGATGCTGACATACAAAATAATATCAGACCATTAGACAAAACAGAAAGATGTTACAAAAAGACATCATGACAGGGTGCAGTTAAGTTAAATGCTGTAGCTTTCCAATGAGAATTCTAATGAAGCAGAGGTGTTACCTTCACAGTTAAACAATGATAATGATAATGATAATGATTATGGTGGAAGTTTTGGTGAGGGTTTAATTATAAATCAGGCAAACCTGAGGTGAAAGCAGTAGCAGCTTTGAAAATGTGCTTCTAAAATCTTAAAACGTTGAATGTGCAGGAAGTTTTATAATGTCATGCATGCACCGTAATTCCATTTAATTTTTTTAATAAATTGCTTACACAAACACGAAAAATGGTCCCTCAAGCCGAGTATTACTTAAATTTAAATTTTAGTATGCAACGTTAAACTCCGATCTAAAATAACAATATTTACTAGACCATCTAACATATTTTTCTCACTAAAAAGCTTCACATTCACACTTTTGCAGACGATTACCTAATTTTCAATTTATTAAAACTTTAGGAGGCCTTTCAAGTTGATGTCAGAACTTTAATTTGATAATGTGCTGCATATTTCAATAAAGATTTTATTGACACAGCTGAGAAGTTTTTCTCACCGTGGGCCTCATCCAGCGGACGCCACTGGTCTTGGAGGATCTCGGGCCGAGCTCGTTGAATCCCAGAGACGATGGGGTGCAAGGGAACAGACTATCCTCAAACAGCCTCCTACTCTGGTGGCACTGGGCTCTCAGGCGCTCGAAGTCCTGCCCCAGAAACTTCACAGCGTTGTGGTTCTGTCCCAGGCCTTCCTCGCGATCCCACTGGCTCCTCAGCCTCAAAGCCATGCCTGTCGCGTAGATGGGCTCCCCCATCAGGACAGCTTCGGCTCAGCTGACACCTTCTGTTGGACGTTATTTGGATGCGTGGAACTACAATATGATTTAAAGATGCCTCAATTAGTAATGAGACAACTAAGAGACCTATTGAGGTGGTTTTGATGTAAACCACTGCGGCAGTTCTGATGTAAGTCAGATATAAGGTGGTAATGTCTTTGAGGATCAATTATAAATCAGAATGAAACATCAGTAGCCATCAAGAAGCTATTAAATATTGAAGAGAGTGGCCTGCTGCTTGGTTTCGGTACTTGTGGTTCTGCTGTAGTAACAATCTCAAGTACATTGGCTCAAAGTGCATTAAAATGTCTCACGGCAAAGGCAGCTCTGGTTCCTCTTGCTTCTTTTTGTTGCTGTTTACTGTCCTGATCGCAACAGGGGTGCAGGGTTTCAGTCCCACCACCAGTTTAAACCCTAAAAGAAAGAATATGCAAATGAGATATGTCAGCAGGCGATGAAAAAGTACAGGGAAAGTACGCAAGTCTTTACAACACTGTGTACACAACAAAGACAAAAGCAACCGCGCACACCCTTTCTAAATGCATTCAGGCATTAAAAGGCAAATGGGCTATCCCTTCTGTCTTTTCTGTCAACCATATGCACACATGCGTGCTATGCATAGCAAAGGGCTTAGTCACAATAGGAACACGATTGCTACTTTTACTGTAGGGCACTGCTGTGTGTAGACAGTGTCAATGAGCGCAGTGTATTAGCTGTGCACAGGGCTGACAGCTGGAGCTGTCTTCTGTGAATCCTGATGCACAACGAAGGCAGCACGAGGCCCACAACAAGCAAAAGCTCTCACCGGCTCTTTAATTAAGCAGATTCAGCGAGGAAGAAGTATAAAAACAATTCTCCGCTTCGCCAAAGCTCAATGACAGAACTGGAGCTCGGTGAGCAGTTCATGTCAGTTCGTCCGCCTCTGTAATCCCTGGCGCTGCTTCTTTCTTTATCCTCTACTTTTTATCTCGCGTTCAGGCACAGGTGGCAGTTTTATTTTTATCTTCAGTCTTCAGTGTCTCTGTCTCTACCCAAACTGAACATTTCCGCTTGTAAGAGTCGGCTCTCAGTCACAACCATCAGCATAAATTGCCAACTACTTTCTCTCTTTTTTTTTTTTTTTTTTTTTTTTTTTTTTTTTTTTTTTACATTGTAAAACATTGTGATGAACTAAAATTTTACAAATTACATCTTTTTTTATGTCTGCTAGGCAGTGCGACAAAGTTTGGCAACTCAAAACATTGTAAATAAATTGTTTTTTGTTGCCACTAACTGCACTGTTTAGTAGTAGTGATATAGTGATATGACTGTGCAATTTTGACTAAATACCTATAAAGATATTGTATAAAAGACTGTATAGACCACGTTCTTCCAATCTTTCCTGACTTTTGTGCACTGATGGTACACCCCAGGCACAACCTTTAAATTGCCAAAGGGGCAATTTACTATTTTCCAAATGATCTATTCCATGCTGTGTTATTCTGCTAAATAGTCAGACTTCATTTGGGAATAAATCCACGCAAATTTGTTATGTCTTTTGTAAACACAAGAAGTTCGGAAAACAATACCCCTTCTGCAATTTACTAGTCGTGTCTGGGGTACATTGTTAGTGATCAGCCCGTGCAAACATTGATTTTACACAGTATCTTTACAGTTATTGAGTCAAAAAATGCACTGTATGTATCTACTTCATCTCACCAGACACTTACCATAACATTTTGAGCCTAGTGAGTTGCAAAAAAACGACTTTATTGCATATGCTTCGACTTGCCCAACATGGTTGCGTTGTATAGCTTTGTCAAGCAAAAACAGTCCTTGCAAATGAACTTCATGCTGGCTATAATTTTTTTTTTTTTTAAATGATGGATTTTGTGGAATCTTAGAGCCTGAAAGACCAGGAAACAGGGCTTAAGTTGAAAAATGCTAGAGTTCTCTTTTAAGTTACAGTTACACAGCTGGGTTGAATCTAACGAAACACCTTTATTTTGTCTTTAATCAACATGGTTAAGTATAAAAAACAGCATCTCAGTGCATCGTCGTTGGTCAGTTTATCTAACTTTGCTTGATGCCGACCACATAATGGGTGGAAATAAGTCTGTATATTCCTTCTCACTGATGCCACTACAGCAAATCACATCAAGCACGACTCAGCTTTGTGTAAATCAGGGACATAAATGGATTATGTAAATTTAACAAATAATTATTTGGAGTGTAGCTGCATACAGTTTGGCTCTCATTGGCTCAAAGAATGCAGCACAAACCCCCTGTTAGTGTTTCCACTGCTCAGTGTGAACCACGCCCGTCTAAAAGACAAGGACCGGAAAATCTAGCCAACAAAACCTGGGGAACAGAACATGTAAAAAAAAGAAAACGTTTACTTCAAAATCCACTGTGACTGTATATGACATTTCATATTGTTTTTAAACTACTTTAATCATGGTTTCTCGATTAAAATCAGCGGCTAAACATTTATGTGGTTTTACCGTGGCTGTGTGATATCAGGGCACAATCTGCCCCACGTGAGCTCATTCTGGCTGTAATGAATATTTGATTTGCTCTCATATGAGGAATTCACTTACAGATCCGTTACGAACACACATACACACACACACACACACACATGCAGATCCTCCACCTCAGTGCAGGTGGTGACATCTACCAGAGATGACAGGCAGAACGCTGCGTGTCCAGACGCATGAGAAAATGTCGACAGGCTTTTTCAACCAGCAGCTACAGCATGAATGGCAATAAATACACAAATCTGTGTGGAGGTCGATCCAAATAGATGAAGAAACCCCAATATAATGCGTTCATGCATCATGCCAGAAGCATGTACTGAATTTGGACATGTTAATAAGGTCATGGTAATGTCAGGTCATTTTATAAAGGTCAAAAGAATCCTTGTTTTTAAGGCTGCGGAGTAGAACAGCAGATGTAGCCAGAGAAAAGTGAATGGCACACATTAGGTCATGACTGGCCACTGGCATCTATGGATGCTACTGTACGTGCTGATAAACCGATGCCATCAACCACGTCCATACCGCCCAATACCAATATTGAGCAAATAAATCGGCACACACTGCAAACATATTATATTCTAATAAGCGATTTTCATGCAATGTGAAATAATTGGTGCAAATAATGCAGCTGTGTGAGAAAAAAATACACAGGATTTTGGATTTTGAACCAAGTCAAGCGTCAGTTCAGTAGCTGTGTGTCACTCCTTCTAATCTGCTGATACTGCCTGTCTGCGTCTCACAAGCCAGAGGTTTTCCTCCTCACGAAACATACGGGGACCCAGACTGCTGTTAGTACATGCTGATTGTAACAAAGTCATGCACGTGGGTGTGAAAGCCCAGGTGTTTGCACTGCGAATTGGCTTCCCCTGGTGCACAACAGCATGCAGGGTTCATATTCCAAACAAAATATCTCAAGTGTCTGAGGGGGGAAAAATAGGGCTGCAGAGAAATTAGACACGCACATTGACCAATAGGGAAAATTGTGCAGTGATCTCTATCAAAGTGGGGCAAAAAAACCCAAAAAAAAACCGAAAGCTAAAATAAAGCAGGACTATTTGTAATGATAGGAAACAGGCATAATGCTGGTGCGTGTTCAATACGTGGCCAGACATGTGTACCACACTGGTAAGTTTGTAGTCCTGCGGGTAGGTGTGGTCAAGAAAAGGAAGACACGATGTCCGGCTGTCAAACTGCAACTTTCTCAAGATGACCCGACAACACTTTGATCCCATCTCGGTCAAAACATGGTCTCCGTGTCAACGTGCAGAGATTTCACGAATTGGAACATGTCATGCTTTGACCGTGTTTTCTGAGTTGTTACTCACCCACTCACTCGCAATGCTCACTAATCACAACAAAAAAAAAAAAAAAAAGCCAAAGTTGATCTCAAGCTGTCAAGAGCCTTTATAAACGTGTCTCCTTGCAGCGCGACTTGATCTGTACAGTGAAATCAGAGTTTGGGTGAAAGAATCTCATAATTACCTTGTGTTGTTTTGGCAAAGGCGGTCGGGCCTGTTCAGACAGTCACTGTGCTTCTACAGCTTCTCTTTTCCCTTGCATATTTCGGCTGCTTGTCTCCTCCCCCTGTTCTCCAATAGCTCTTAGACTTCACCAACGCCCTGCAGCGGTGCTCACTGCTCGTAAACTACAGTACTATGGAGGGGAGGGTTTCCCTCACGCTATTCTTTCATGGTTATGTTGGGAGCACGCCTCCCCGGATATTGTTTGCACCATAGGAAATTGAGATAAATTTGAGATAAATTTGTACCAGTGAAAACGCAGCCTGTGTTGCGGATGTTACATTATCAGCAATGGGCGTTTTCATAGATAAACACGCAGCTCACAATCATTCTAAGTGCTCTTTACTTTTAAATCAATCTATTCATTAAACACATTTTGGGTTACTACACTGACTATGATAATAGGATGGTAAGATACGAGGAGTCAAGTGTGACATCTATAGGCAATAGTTGGCATTTTTCTTATTTAGGACTACATGTCCCAGCAAGGAGTGCGGCAGCCTGGGTCCCGTCATGCTTTGCGGTATTCCCGTTCTCCGCTGCTCGCGTGTCTTCCGCTACCGCCGTTGTTTCATTCAGAGAACCGCAACATGGCATCCGACGGACCACCGGGCACCGATTCTCTGCCGTCCGATTTAGGGAACGCTATCGCGGCGTTGAACGCATGGAGCATCCCGGAGCTTCAGTCCAAGCTGGCGGAGCTAGGAGCGCCCACGATGGGTAAGAAAAGACTGGGGGGGACGGAGGGCGCCTGGACGAAGAGCTGTGTTTAGCTAACAGTGGATAGTGAGTTGCTAGCGCTAGCTAGCAAAACGCAACACTTCAGTTGAGTTAAGCCGAAACTAAACCCGTGCTGTGTTTATCACATGGTATACACTAATCGAAATTCATTTTAAGAGCCTGTTTATATAAACAATGCACTTGCATAGTATGTCGAAATTACCACTAGCAGCTTATAACATTCCCTTTTATTTAGCTTGCATCCTAGCTTAGCCTAGCTTCATCAAGGTCTCAGGAAGAGCTTGGCAGACTCGGCGTTAACGTTAGCTGACCTCATTAAGTTGCTGTTTAGTGTTCTTGAGTGTAACTAATGTTGCAGACAATTCTTACATTCACAGACGTGTCATAGCGCTGTTCTAGAATGAGATTTGTCATGTCTTCCTTTTATTAAACTTTTTTGTTGTCATTTTTCAGGTCCCAGAGAGGAGCTGATTGACAGACTGAAGGGCTACATGATGCAGGTATCTTTAGCTTCAATGCCGCTGCCCTTAAGTTTCGGCTCCTTTAAATTGCCATGAAGTGATGTTGATTGTCTCAGTCTGTTAGCATCGATGTGTTCCCAAAAGGAGAGTCTGCACTTGTATTTTTGTTGGCAGCACTTTATTGAATTACAACAGCTATTTAAGAGGGTCTTATGCTTCATGTCAGTATATTGTTTACTGTCTTGCATTTCTGCATGAGTACCCCTAACAGGATAAGCGGTAGAAAATGGATGGATGGATGGATGGATAGTCATAGCAAATGGAGTGCCTTGCTCATGCATCCTTCATAGATGGAGAAAGATGTTACATCAACTTTTCAATTGCAATCCTCCACAATCAATATTTAAGCTACTGTTGCTTGTTAAGCCTCTCACTCCTCTGTTTCTTTGTCCAGACTGGGATCCTAATCAGCAAACCCAGTGAAGACAAATCAATGGGCCCACAGGTGAATGCCTATTTATCTGTATGTATAGCTTGAATGTGATTCATTGCACACTTTGTATAAGATGATTTTATCAGTATATTACCGACCGGAATTGCATATTGAAATTGCGCAAAAAATGTTTATAAGTGTCTTGATTGATTTTTTTTTTTTTTTTCCCCCTTTCTTTCTTAAGACATCTTGATTATATTATCATATTTAAATGACTCCTATTTATATAAACGCTACTTTGAAAATATGTTTTATGACTTAAGGAATAACAAAAATGAACTCACTTACAGCCTGAATGTGAGTGCACATTAACTTTATGCCTCTCATTC
>KV751366.1:8031322-8043551 GCA_001698575.1 Mola mola | reverse complement strand
CATGAACTGTATCTTCTGCTCTCGGTGAGGTCCAAAACATGCAGGGCTAACAGAGTTTGCCAACGCAACCGGCACCGCACAGAGTAAACATGACACTCTAGTTAAGCACAGCAGCTGCTTGAAACATAAAATATGCCGAGACAGACATAATAATGAAGCAGACAGGAAGCTTATTTCACTGCTAAATTGGAATGTGACCAATATTAAGGGTCATATTGAATAATAAAAAAAAAAAGAGTACTTTGTTTACTTTTATGAATGTACATATGTTAACTTACCTTTTACACCATGACCTTTAATTAAACCAACAAATTGTCACTTCTGCCAGTTTTCTATTACTTACCCGAGCAGTCATCCATAATTAATTAAAAAAAAGTTAGTCTGGAGCACTGGCAACAACCACACAATTGATGTTTAATTTTAGAGACATACATTTTCCCTGTTTGAGAAGTGTACGTGGTATTTTTTTTATTTTCTTTTTATGACCATCTCACACTCTCCCAGTTTAGGTGAAGAGATGGGATTGGCCTCAGCATTGGAATCAATCAGAAAGTCTTCCGTTGTGTTATTGATTGACTCCAGGAGACTAAAATGAGCTGCATCAGCTACTAATTAATCTGCTTTCATTCCAGTCGTGGCAGAGCGATGAGGTGAGCATCGGTGGGCCCAAGATCCCGCAGGTCCTGGAGAAGATCCTTCAGCTCAAGGAGATAAGACAGGAGCAGCTCATCGACCCCGCAGGTCAGTGTAGCTCCAACGAAATAAAGGCCGCTAACTTTGACACTTCAAAAGTAACTCTGAACACTTTCCTGGAAGAAAAGAAAAAAAACTATGGTGTGACAGTATATGATTATATATTTTGTCTCCGTTCTCTTTTAAGAAGAAGAGGAAGATGATGATGAGGGAGCAGAGTTGAACTCTTCTGCACCAGTAATGTCTGAGACAGAAGACGATGAAAGCCAGATATCTAAAAAAGATGTAAGTCTTTTAACGTCACCCTACCTATATTTTCAGTTTATTTCGTCGCTCTTTTTCGCTCATCATATTATTATAATTCAGAGACAAATTCAGTTATTCGGCATGTGAAAAATTCATTGAGAGATTATCGCTAATGATTGAATTCACAAGCCTGACCTTCCCATCAGAAAAACCGCAGGCGCAGAAACCGCAAGAAGAGGAGCAAGCAGAAGCGAGCCCAGGAGAAGAAGGAGCAGGTGGAGCAGCAGAAGAAGGAGGGCAAGGAGAAAGAGAAAGAGAAGGAGACCGAGGTGGAGATTGATTACGTCACAGAGGAGCCCGAGATCTATGACCCCAACTACATCTTCTTTAAGAGGATCTTTGAGGCATTCAAGGTGACCACAGAGCACAATGCACCTTCTCTTAATAACTTCTCGTAGACCACTTTTTATTGCTCTCTATAATCTACCCATTTTTTTTTTTTCTTTTTCCAGTTGACTGATGATATAAAAAGAGAGAAGGAGAAGGAGCCCGAGAAGGCAGAGAAGCAGGAGACGGCCGTGCTGCGGAAGAAAGGATTCGAGGACGAGAAGAAGGACAGTGACGACAGCGATGAGGTCTGAATCCGTTTATCTGTTCGGAGCAGAATGAGCTCCCTCCTGTTCGATTGCATTTAAAACACATTTTTTAATGTGCAGGACGTCAGACAAGATGCACCTAAACTCTCAAAGAAGAAGCTGAGGAGGATGAACAGGTTGACTGTGGCTGAACTCAAACAGGTAAAAGCAATTAATTAGTATTGACCAGCTCAGCTTTTGCGTTCTTTCAGTTTAATCTCATTTCTCTTCCTGTCTCTGTATTCCAGCTGGTGGCCCGTCCAGATGTGGTGGAGATGCACGACGTGACGGCCCAGGAGCCCAAGCTGCTGGTCCACCTAAAGGCCACCAGGAACACGGTCCCAGTGCCCCGCCACTGGTGCTTCAAAAGGAAGTACTTGCAGGGCAAGAGAGGGATAGAAAAGCCTCCGTTCGAGCTGCCCGACTTCATCAAAAAAACCGGAATCCAGGAGATGAGGGAGGCACTGCAGGAGAAGGTGGGTGACCAGACCGATGGTGTTTAATTTCAGAAGACGCTATGAACTTCCGACATGGGCTCTCTTCTTTTTTTCCACATTTACAGGAGGATGCCAAAACTATGAAAACCAAAATGAGAGAGAAGGTGCGTCCCAAGATGGGGAAAATTGACATTGACTACCAGAAGCTCCACGACGCCTTCTTCAAATGGCAGATCAAACCCAAACTCACCATCCATGGAGACCTTTACTACGAGGTACGTTAGCGTTTGATTCCGTAAAGGGTTCTCCGCGTGCTGTGGGGAGAAGTTGCTAAATATTATTGTTTTATCTTTCCGAAGCAGAGAATAATGTACGCTGCTTTAAAAATGTCCACCAAGTGATCTGTGAATGTGTTTGTGTCACTGCAGGGAAAAGAGTTTGAAACTCGTCTAAAAGAGAAGAAGCCAGGCGATCTGTCTGATGAGCTGCGCATCGCTCTGGGCATGCCTGTCGGACCCGTAAGATCCACTCCCATTATCTTGTGAATTCACGGTCAAAATAAACAATTAAACCAGACCTTCTGCAGAAAAAAAGCAATGCTAGGTTAGCAAAAAAAAAATATGACCATATAGTCTGTCTGGGGTTAGTTCTAGTTGTGCCACAAATATTCTCTGGTACATGTCTGCTCTGGTTGCCCCATTTATTGTGTTGTTGCAGGCTGCATTTGGTTTTCAGGAATGATACCGATACTGATATTGGGTCGTAAAAAAGTTCCAATATCAATAAATCAGCCAATATAAATATGTTTTTGCAATAATCCCACAAATGAAGTTATCAACATTTGTAACAGAGGCAGAATAGTTTACAGATTTAACTTTTATTGTCTTAAATGACACAAATGCACTGAAACAGGAACATTCACTGAAATATAAGTCATCTTAGGTATTTTTTATTTCTGCATTGTCTTCTTTAAAACCATTTTTATTTATTGATATTGATAACATATATGCAGATTCCGATATACTGGGCTTTAATAAAAATGATTCAAACTTCAGCCATAGGCAGCCACCGTAGCTGAGAATTAACCGAGTGTTCCAAAGGGCATGTAAGAGTATGATTGCTGCTGCTTCACGCCCTTTATTGAGCTCATACTGTCTGTCTGTCCTTTCCCAGAATGCCCACAAGGTTCCCCCTCCCTGGCTGATAGCCATGCAGAGGTACGGTCCCCCTCCCTCCTACCCCAATCTCAAGATCCCTGGACTGAACTCCCCCATCCCAGAGGTAGGACAACTTCGACTACAGATGGATTTTTAGCAAAAGTCATGAGATGACCTATTAATGTGTTTAATTTTTCCAATTTTTGCTCGCTTCTTTTCGTCACCTTCTTCTTCTGCTGTGTTTTAGAACTGTACATTTGGTTATCACGCTGGAGGCTGGGGGAAACCACCAGTAGATGAAATGGGCAAACCTCTTTACGGTGACGTGTTTGGAACCAACTCTGCAGACTTCCAGGTCAGGACTGCACAAAACACACTGCAGGGTCAATGTAGGATCACACGTAATATAAACATAAGGTTCTGGTTTTTGGCAAAGTTTTGGAATTTCTGCATTACCATAGTCATTCTTAGTTAGTTAGTTAGTTTGGTAACAAAGGTATATACGTGTGCATCCATGTATATGCCTTTATATAGATTTGTTAATATATGTGGGCAACCACTCACGTTTATTTGTGTTATTATAACATAAATCCCATCAATTTGTTAGATTAAGAAACTCTCATCATTACCCATTCATCAAAAAGATCCACATTTTTAAGTGAATACCAAAGTTCTTTTTTTCAGTTTATTGCTTCAGTTTAACTCTATTTACTTTCCCATCTGCCATTAATTAGCCTTCCTTCTGCATCAACTTGTTTTTCCCCGAACTCCATTACTAGACTAGAAAATTGCTCAAGGTAATGGCTGATATCGAAACACTGCCATCTAGTGGCTGGAGGCTTTCATTGCGCAGATCAGGACTCATTGGGAATCGGTTTTGTGAGACCATATTGAGTTGTGACATGTGATTAACAGCTTCAGTCCATCAACTTAACTATAATTTTTCAACAATAAGATGAAACTTAAGAACATGCTGAGAAATATTGATATATAAGTGACAGTGGTATCCTGATCCTGTAACAACTCAAGTGTCATCTTAAGTGAGGTTATGTTGAAGGTTTTCTTGCTTCCATCAGGCCAAAGCTGATGAGGAGGAGGTTGACCACACACCATGGGGAGAACTGGAGCCATCAGACGAGGAGTCATCAGAAGAAGAGGAGGAAGAGGAGAGCGACGAGGAGAAACCAGATGAAACTGGATTCTTCACACCAGCAGACAGGTACTTGTGTAAATCATGGTCAAGGCCCGAATTAGGAAGCTTCAGTGCAGAAACAAATGACAAAAACACTGAGATGCATTCATGAAGACGGGCTCGCTTGGAAAAACTCATCATGCATTGGATGTCACCTTGTGTGTTGCAGTGGGCTGATCACCCCTGGAGGTTTTTCATCGGTGCCTGCAGGCATGGAGACCCCAGAGCTGATTGAACTGAGGAAGAAGAAGATCGAGGAGGCCATGGACGGGTGAGTGTCACTTTGCCAGAGTGCTAATGCTTTCCTCTCTCATTCACTCTCATGATAGTGCCCCTGCTCTGCTTGTTAATAGATTAACGAAGGTGAAAACATGCTGCACCTAATGATTTATTATTATTTTATTTTAATCATCGATTAATCTCTCACTTATTTTCATAATTAATCAATTAATCATTCATTCATGCATTCATGAATGAATGAACAATTATTTCAGAGTCCAGAGTGATGCCTTTAACTTGCTCCTTTACTTCAACCAGCAGTTAAAAACCCAAAAAGTCTTCATTTGTTGCCAGAAATGACAAAGAAAATAGCAAACCCTGACTTTTAAGAAGCTGGAACCAACAAATGTTTAAGTATTTTACTTGAAACAGGACAGAAATGATTATTCAATTGTCCAAAAGTCCTTGATTACTTTTCTCTCAGTTGACTAATTGATTAATCATTGCAGCTCTAATTCATTTACGTAAAAAAACATCTTAACGTATGTCATATGTATTATAATAAATTAGGTACACTCAACTTTGACTATAACTGCATTTTATTGTCCAAAATGTGAAATGTCTTGATATCTTCTTAAGCCTTCTTTTGTTAATGGATCAAAATTATAAAGTCACCATTGTATTATAAAGTCAAGCTTTTTAGTTTAATATCAAACTTATTGTTAGCAGCTAATGTGACAGCATTAGTCTGTAAGCGAGCTCCTGTGTAATCAGATAAATGATGAGTAATGCCTAATATAAGTGGTCTTGTGTTGTTGCGTTCGTAGAAACGAGACGCCTCAACTGTTCACGGTGCTTCCCGAGAGACGAACTGGCCCCGTAGGAGCAGCCATGATGGCCTCAACACACATCTATGAAATGTCGGGGGTAAGATGACACCGTGTGTAGGAAAATGTTAAAAGTCTCCCTCTCTGTAGCCACTCTTTGAGTTTCTTTTCTTCCCTGTGGTTTCCCTCAGGCCATGGCAGGCCGTAAGGCGGGCGGAGGTCAGGAGTCACAGGGCGTAGAAGTGGCCCTGGCTCCCGAGGAGCTGGAGCTGGACCCCATGGCAATGACGCAGAAGTACGAGGAGCACGTCAGGGAGCAGCAGGCACAGGTGGAGAAGGAGGACTTCAGCGACATGGTGGCTGAGCACGCAGCCAAGCAGAAGGTATGGAATTCTCATCCACTTTGATACACACAGCAAGTGAATGATTATACGTCTGATGTTTGATTTTCAGACAGCTGCAGTACAATTGCAAAAGAACAGTTACAACAGTTTTTACATCAATAGAACCTTTGTTTTGTTGTGGTCACACTGTCGGAAGTCAAGTGAATTTCGGATAATGTTGTTTTAAAAAGTTCTTCAGCAGTTCAGACCACTGACTGTATAAAGCTATAAAGAGCGCCATAAAAGTGAGGCCTCTTATTCGCCCCCTGGTGGTGGAATGCAGTTACATCGTAAATCACTCCTCAATTATTATGTCAGAACAAATTAAAACTCAAAGACCACATCAGATAGATTTTTCTCAAAGATGGTGTCTGGGGTTTTAGGTACAGCGTGGATTTTATTAGTTATTTGATGCTATATCATGCATCTCTTACTGCTTTTTCTCACATTAACTTTAACTTTAATTGTTATGACTTGGCTTTTAAAGAAAATATACAACTTTTACTTTCTTTGGAACCAAATCAGCTGCACCATGATATTTTGGTGCCATGATTAATAGATCACGGCTTGTATAGGGGAAAAAAAACATGACCCAATTTATGTTATTTATAATCTGAAGGAAACACAGCATGGTTTAGTCATTTCAGTTTTTCTTTTTGTGCTGGTATTTGATTATTAATAGCCTCTCTTTTCGTTCTCTCTGCCTACTCGTCACTGTACAGCAAAAGAAGAGGAAGGCACAGCCGCAGGACACGCGAGGCGGTGCCAAGAAGTACAAAGAGTTCAAGTTTTAGAGCACAAACCCTGAGACGGGTGCTGCAAGAGAATGAACGGGGACAGGAAATGAAAGAGGAAGAGCCGCACTTGGATTGTGACTTCAGAAGATGCAGACGGCAACACCAAACATCTGACAGACCAGTAGCAGTAAACAGGCTTTTGCTCCTTTTTTTTTTTTTTTTTTTTTTTTTTAAAATTAAAAAAAAACAACACTTTTGTGTCACATCTTATGTAATTTGTTTTCACATGAGAACGGTGACATACATTTCCTTTGTTTGACTCTGCATTTTACGTCTGGGATACATTTTCACTGTAACCTTGTTCTTTTTTTTTCCTGTTTTTTTTGTAAATAAATGAAGCGTTGAAAAGAGATCACAAGTGTGAATCTTCCAGGTTTCCCTTTCATTTGGTTTCAGGTTCTGTCGGTGATCACTTGCATTACTGATCAAATGTTAGTAAAATTCAGACTTCCCCTGGATTATGTTCTCTAGTATTTTTGGAACTTTATCTAGTTTGATTGCATGAAGAATTTTATATGTTACAATTACACATGTGGCTCTTTTACAAAAGTCTAAAGCTGATTCTTGTTAAAACCCTGAATTTTAGTGGAGTGGAAATCTGTAGAGACAATTACTGACAGACCTACAAATTTTGTTGTTTCTTTTTCTTTAGTTCCGATTTGCCTCTGGAAGTACTGTACTTGTGTGGCCGTATAGAGCCTTCATCATGTTTAAACTGCCAGAATGGTGACATAACATCTAAATTTAAAAAAAAACAAAACTTTTTAAGGAATTATTTTTTTCTGTAGCATGGATTAACGCAGAGCTGTGCCAAACACAAGAAAATAAGAACGTTTGTTAATGCCTAATGTGCAGGACTGAGGAAAAACTACTGAACGGATTTTAACTCATCCTGGTAGGAAGATGGGCAATGGGAAAGAACCCTGTACGTTTTTGTGCAGATCCATGACTCTAATTTAAAGGTCCCTGGTGAAGGGGAAATGCTCTTTTGTGTGCCTTTCCTAAAGGCAGTTATTGACTGACAAAAATACATTTCAAAGTAATTTGCTGTTTCACTAGGGGACATTTTTTTTTTGGCTTTCTTGGCTCCTGAGACTCAGGTGAGGAGGAAGTAGAAACCGAAAATAAATTACCAGTGCAATGTATAAATACACTTAAAATCCAAGTATTTGACCTACATACTCAGGCTGGTGTTGGTCACTGGTAGGTGGGGAGAGCAGACTTCAAATACTTTAACTGTCCTACAGACACAAGAGTTGATAATGCCAATTTAGTAGAGCTGTTTTGGACAAGTGATGATGATTGCTGAAGGTATTTACCTATTGTTGCACATTGAATGACAAAAAATGACGACATCTGCTGGCATGAAAAGTTTGACTCACTTTGTCAGCCCTAGGGATGGGCCATACCAACATTTTTCATATCAATGCACCGATACTCTTTGTGCGGATTAGAATAATACTGATACTAATATTTATAATAGATGGCTATGTGACTTTTATATTCATAAGACAAAAGCTATAACAAAGGTAAATCACATATCAGACATGGCCATTAAAAACACATTTACTGCAAAAGCAAATATGAGTGCATTTCAATAAAACTGTTGTGCTAGTGTGATAGTGAAATAGTAAAATGCCTGAAACATTTTAGTTACATGTAAGTAGTCTAGATCATATTAAAACTTAAATAAGTCTTAAATGACACTGAAAAGACAAGATATTCTTATTTATTGAGATGCACTAGTACACTATACTGGGCTCTCTGAAGGTATAATAAGCATTTTGGGGTACCATTATCTTATCTTAAACATGCATAGAGCAGGGAAAATAATAGTTGTGAATTTGTGTATTTTGCTAAATATTGCAAATACATCTAGTACTAAAAAATTCTCTTCATTTTAGCATGATTAATTTCAAGGAGCTGGCAACATCCAAAATGTCAAAGGGTCCACCTACCCTAAATATTGTGCACACCAAGCAGCCACAGCAGACCTCCATGTGAGGGTGTGATCATGCAGCACAAGAGATGGTACAACCTTAATTGATTTTGCTGTTGGCCTGGCAGCCTGCAGTATCACTTGATGACCTGGCAGATTAAGGCCACTGTGCAAAAAAAGTAACACAGGATTATCCCGGGACCATGTTTTAATCTGCCTGACTCTAATCTCTTTATCAATGGCGGGAGAGAATCGCGTTAAAAAGAGCAGGGGAGGGTTACGCTGCATTTAAATCATTCTGCTGATTAGCACGCATGGGTTTTTAATGTCACCTCAATAGTAAATCAGCCGATTTCACCGATTGTCACACCTTGAGATTTAAAGGAAGAGTTTAGCTTTAGCCACATCTGAAAACAGACTGCTCTCTCTGAGGTGTGTGGTCTGCAGATCAAGAAACTGTCTCAGAACCACTAATAAAATTCCCTTCGTATCATTAAAAATTACAAAAGAACAACATCAACATCAAAATTGTTGGCAATTGCAAACCTGTTTTCAAAATGCAACTCCGTACAAGCTCAAATCAATGCTTCATAACCGGAGGGATTTTCTCTTTTTCATTCCTGGCCCTTTTATATCCAATTCAACTTGAGGGTTTCAGTTCAGTTGGAGAATATGGTGTGTTGTGCAAGTAGCAACTCATGCAACTCACGGCCGCTGGCCTCAAGTGAGGACATGAGGAGCGGGCTACACCTCTGGTTCCATTCTAGATTTTACATGTACAGTAGGCTTATAAACAGACTTAAATGTGTTTTTTAGATCTCTTGGGCCCTGTTCAGACCTGTTCAGACCTCCAATCAGAAGCGGGTTTGTCTAAACCAAACTGAGCACACCGGCCCTCAGTGGTGATCTAGGCCCTCATTCTCTCAGCAGTCCGACTGTAGATGTGTCCAAAACCACAGTAACAAAACAACAAAAACAACAACAGATTATACGCTTTGGTTCCCTGTAATGCAAATAATGTGTGTTTAGGCACTCTTACCTGCTAAGGTTAGCAGCAGACTGAGCAGCTGACCGAGCCAATGGCTCCAATATTCCCTTAAGAATCATGCCATCATGCCAGAGCTGTGGAGTGAGGAGAAACCTAATAAACCTTTTAAAACCTCTACGGCAATTTCCAAATCGTCCGTGCTGTCTTCTAAATTTCATACACAGCACAAAGTTGTTACTCTCCTTGTTAAAAGATTGCCGTGGAACTGCTGTGCGAGCCTGACCACTGTTTAAATGAGTTAAAACTGATTTACACCAAATTATTTAAGAGTAATTTTATTGACAATAAATGTATTAAATATTGCAAACAAAAACTGTTAATTCTTCAGTTGCTGCAATACTTTCTTTGTGTTAAAACATAGTTTCCATTCACCCTGGTGAGTTACGTGCTTATTTGCACGCATGATGGGGAGCCGAGAGATCTGATCACAAGGGGTCTCTGCTTCAAATTGTAAAGCGGCCTGGTCACTAACTTATTAAACAAATTGTTAGTTTTTACTGTGTAACATTAAACAATAAATAGGTCATATGTCGTCAGCACTGCTTCCCTTTGGCAATAATTATATGTAGATGTGAATTCACTGCTGTCAAACTCACAAAAGTCCCGTGGTGGGTCAATGGGGCCCACCAGCTCAGTTTTGCCCCTGGGCCCCCTCAAGGAAGTTAATCCGGCCATGAAGATATTGTAAATAATGACTACATATGTAAATATGCTTTCCCCTCATACTCCTTCCAAGTGCTTTGTTTAACCGCAGAGCAACTGTGGACTGCCCCGATGACCCGGTGTGATAATCTGCCTATGGAAGTGTCAAGCTGAGGCCAGCCAGTCACGCTTTGACTTCGGGTGATGAGGTCACCCTCTGATTTGGAGTCAGATTTAGAGATTGCAATCATAACCAGTTTTCAGCTGCGCGGATATGCTGCAGCATGGTGCCTCTCACAGTGGAAGAGGGCGACGTGTGGCAAAAACAAATGTGTATGTCTTTTTTAACAGATCCGTCCTGTAAAAAAATTACTCCTGACAGGGTTATTTCCCATACATGGTTGCCACACATGGCAGCTGTGGGAAAAGAGGCAACATGTTCACAGTATGAAGTCACAGTCTGTAACCGGTTTAACACCTTTGTATATTTTCCAGCTTACAGCAGTTGAAGGTGTGTGTGTGAGTGTGAGCTTGCATGTGTGTCTGACAAATGGTGTTTATTTCAGCAGCACCTGAGACTCCAGCCGGCCAGCGTGCCATACGGGCATAAATAACGCGTCACAAGCGTGCCTGCGCTAATCCCCAGGAAAAACATCACAATATATATTGTTTGCCTGTATGAGTCATGAAGTTGCTTAATGCTGCATAATACAAATGCAAATACTCCATTTCAAAATGTAATTTCACAGGTGGTGTGAGGTTGAGGCAGTGATTGATTGGTCAATATTGGCATTGAGGTTGGTTTGAATCACTGTGAGGAGGAAATGGTTGTGTTTCTCTGTGTCTTATGGGTGTCAATCATCTTTCTTTTTTAAAAAAAATTTTTGTCTAATAATATCCAGGAATAAGTCAACCTACATGCCTGAAATAACATAATATCATAATGTTTTAGGCCATTCATACCATAAACACTGACAGGACTGTTCAACAACATCAAATATTACTATAATATTTTTGATTGTATTCCTTGATACTGCGACAGCATTGTAGGGATGACTTTGACAAAATATTAATACTGAAATATTTTCTTAACAAATAATCATCAGTACTGTGGATTTAATGACTGAAGCGAGTGAAGGCAGACCACGGAGAAGTTCCAAAAATGACAGGATTTTACCGTGATAAAGCTTTTAAAACGAGTCAAAAACAACCCTTATGTCAAATCATGATGTGACAACATCCAAATGTCAGATGATATGTATTATCATGTCACGATTACAATACATTTCGCATATTATATTGCCCAGCGGTACATGATAGAGGTTCACCATCACAGTCAACTGCTTATCAACTTTCATTTTCATATATTTCTTGTTGCATAACCAACAGTATATCATCAGAGATGTCCTATACTGAATGTGTACTGTAAACAACAAATACACTATGTATGTACTATACACTTTATTATAGTGAAATATTGCATAAATACTACTACTATTACTGCAGCTGCTGCTACTTCTAATACTATTATTACTGCTGCCGTTACTATCACTACTATAAGTCCTAAACTATAACACCTATTCCTACAATTATAACTACTTATAAAAATCAAAAATGGGCCCTTCTGATGGGAGCCATATTGGCTTTAAATCGCAGGTAATCTCAGGCGTTATAAGTGAAATGCACGAAGGGCTCGGTTCCATTTAGTGTGGCGGAGCCTCTCCAGCGAGCCGACCGACACGAGAGCAGCACCTCGACTCCGAACGGAACCGAATCGTCTTTCGTGCCGTTACAAGTTTACCTGCTACTTCTGGCCAAAATGGCCGCTGTGCCAGAGGTCAACACGACTGTTGGTGTTTTCAACACTCATGCAGGAGTGAAGCGACACGGACCCCGGCACCTCCTCTACCTCCTCTACCTCCTCTGCCGCCGCCGCCGCCGCGGCCACCGCCACCTCCTTCTCTCCCTCTCTCTCTCTCTCTCTCTCTCCCTCCTCCTTCTCCCCTCTCTCTCT
>KV751366.1:8005349-8031202 GCA_001698575.1 Mola mola | reverse complement strand
CTCTCTCTCTCTCTCTCTCTCTCTCTCTCTCTCTCTCTCTCTCTCTCTTTCTCTCTCTCTCTCGGTTTTTTTACGTCGTCAGGCCGAGGAGGCGTCGTTCGCTGTGCGACTCCGGCGAGAGAAATTTCCGCTTCCTGCCCCGATAAGCAGCGAGCAGCGAGCAGCGCACCAAGTCGAGGCGCGAGGGGGACGGAAGAGGGGCTCTGCCGCCTGTCCTCGGGTATAAAACCCCACCGATGACCGTGATGAGTCCACTGCCGGGCGGCGAGTAGCAGCACGCGGCTCGGCTCTCCGCTGGTGTTGTGCCCGGGAGCGGTTTGATCTTTTAACGCATTTTCACCACAAAGGAGAAAACAAGCCGCGGCGGAGGAGGTGGAGAGCAACACACACGCGGAGGAGCCAGGCTGAATCCGACCAGCTCCGTCTGAAAGCCCGTCGTCAGCCTCCAGGATGTCGGAGCGAGGAGGAGGGCTCCCGCGGACTGGGGGCGTCCCGTCGCCGCACATGCAGCCCTCCAAGCCGGTCAGCATCACCTCCAACCGGCCGGTCCACATGAACCTGTTCGCCACCTGGGAGGTGGACCGCTCCTCACCCAGCTGTGTGCCGAGGTATGTGAAGGGGGTCGCGGCGACAAAGGATGCATGAGTTATCGGTCCCGTGGGCGTGTGTGAATGGGAAACGATCCGGCCGGTGTGTTTACACCGGGGACTTTAAAGTAGACTGACACTCGTGGGCGCTTGTTGGAAAAGATGATCAGCTGGTATGGGAGGATTGTTGTGGTTAATGTGACATTAACACAGCAGAAGGTCACGTTTCTGTGAGTAATTGTCTTTGCTCTAACTGGGGTTTTTAATCTGCTGTGATTCTACCTGCCTGCCCCACTTCAACAAAATAATTATTACCCAGTAGTGTTTACAACCTTAATGCTCCAGATAGCAGCGCTAACACGAGCCGTATCTTTAATACCAGGAGAATATACAGCCTTTTTTATGTTGGCCGCAGGTGTTGCCCTCCTGATCTTGGTTCCAACAGAACTATACTATACTATACAACAAGTGACACAGCTGTAGCAAAAAGTGCTCAGATTTATTGGTTCGCAGGTGTCATGACTGGTTGTGATGCTATGAAAGCGTGTGTGCATATCGGAAATGCAGCCATGGGCACAGCAGGTGACATCCTATCCACCTGAGCGTACTCTCAAATAAAGACATGGTGAGTCCTTTGTTTGCCTGTAAAAGGGTCCCGCCGACAGAAGCAGACGCACTCGCTCTGCTGCGTGTGACCTGTTCACAGTTTCATCTGATGAGACGTCTCTGTAGGTGCTCTGGCTGCAACATATCCTCGTGTGTTTATGACAGTGACTGTGGTCATGGGTTGGATTCAAGGTCAAAGGTTAACTGCTCACGTGATTCATGACCCCGGCTGAGCACACAGTGCGGGAGCCGGTAGTGCATTTTACAGCAAACCAAAATATTTGCAGTTTTTACCCGTTGGTTTCTCGTAAAGGCTTCACCATAGCTCAAAAATCCAAATTCACCCTTAAAGTGTATTGCTTTTTAAGCCAGAAGACTGAACTAGGTGAGCTCAGATGTTTAGGTTACTGAAAGCACTTAGTGGGAACAGAGCATGGCACAAAGCTCACATGCTTCGAGGTTTTACTCCGAAGCCCCGAGAGCACATTTTGCTTCTTAACATTTCGGTCTGTGTGAGCGTGTAAATGTGTGCAGCATGTGATTGTGAATAAAACAATGCGGTCCTGGATCTATATTTTGGAAGAGCCCGTATGAATAAAACATCCGTTGTTAGCCCACATTTCATGGAGATTTCTTCCTGACTTTTCTTTTCAGACACAGATTATCACATCTTTGCGTGTTTGAGCTAACACCCACAGCCCTTTTTCACCAGCCGTCACGCACTGGCAAATATCTTCGATTTCACTGCAGTTGCAGCAGCAGAGACAGACTCGCAGATAAAAAACAAAGGGGTGGATGGAGAGAAGATAGGGAATAAAGCAGTGGCTGTGTCGTTTTGATTTAAATAGGATTTCTCAAAGACTCTAGGAGCGTCCCCAGGAATGGCGGTGACACTTAATCCATGTCTTCCAGAGCTAGAAGGACCCAGTGATCTGACATCCAGTCCTGCTGATGCTCGGCAGTCTGCCGTGCAAGGCCCGTGTGCTGGTTAATCTCTTGTTTTCTGCAAGAGGGGACTAAAGTTTCTCGCTGTAGCCGAGGTGATGTCGCTCTAACCTCTTCCTGCCTACCCGTAATGCCGCTTGTTATGCTCTTTATGCAGTGCAGAGGATCGAATTTGTCCTGGCACGCAGGCACAAACATGCCTGCTTCAAAAATTTGTTGCAGACTGTGAAGAAAATCACAAAAAATATCAACTGTGGTCTGTTTGTTTGTATGTGTAATAGGAAATACTTGGTGAGTAAGAGAGATGTTATCACTTAGAGCAGTCATGAGTCAATTTTCTCAAGGTTCTACAATTATGAGTATGCAGCGAATATCTGTTTCAAAGAGCACGGGAGTCTGTGAAAGTGGCTCCACTCTTCCTTGTGAACATCGATAGTGCCTCTGAGGTCATATCTGTGTTTTCAGCCCTCGTGACCTTCTTTTCTTTACTAGAGTTGAATACATCATTTCACTGGCAGCTCTCTCAGCGTGGCACAGTGGGGGATTCCTCTCTCTGCAGTGTCATCGACGCGTAGACATGCACAGGTGCCTGGCACTATCCCCTCTGCTTGCTTCAATGGTTCCTCTCTCACCTCAGGGGAGGAAACCTTAATTTTCTGGCAGCCAAATAATCCCCCCGATGAGCGCAGCGGTCGCTCTGCCAGCCTCTGAAAGCTCACCTCTCTCACACAAAGGCATTGGTGAATAAATATTAGCCATTCTCAGGTGCATTTGTCGTTACAGTCAGGTGGAATGTCAATGGCGCCTGCAACCGTTCGCACCACAAATGGTTTTTGAGTGTACCATCTAGCAGAGTTTTAGTTAAGGCGTCCTCGTGCAGCTACAGTTTATGAGGTATTCCAGGAATGGGCCTTGTTGCAGAGCTCCCCGTCTTGCATTATTAAAGGTCTCCTTAAAGAGCTCAGTGGAAAGTCCCATGACTCCAGGCCATAGATGGATGTTGAGTGAGTGGGGGAATCTCTTGGCCGACCACAGAGGCGGTGTGGAAACTGTGAAATTTAGACCATAGAGAAGTTTCATGTACCTGTAAACTGTTTTTTATCAGCGTCATAGCTGTGGATTTCTGCTTTTTGTTCTGCAATTCACCGAGGACACTCTCCATAATAAGAATTCTGACAGCTAGATGTTGAGGGAAAAAAAATGATACAGTCAAGTACTTTGATGTTTCGCCCTGCATTATTCTCAATTTAGACACGCTCGATATTTTATTACATAAATACCAAATAAATGTCACACTCTGGTTATTAGAATAATAAATATCAACTGACATTTCAGTCTACACAAATGTACTTTCAGTTCCGTTGGACAATGTAGACTGGAATAAACAATTATTTTGTCAACTTGGAACATTTATGGCAGCCATATAAAAGTCTGTCTACTTGTATTTGCAACTTTATGCTGCAATAAATGTTCACAAAGCGAGAGTAATAGACTGAAACTTAATAACTGTTTTATCTAATAAAAACAGTTAATATTTAATTTAGAGCCGTGCTTTGTAGTTGAAATGGATGAAAAAAGGCGATATTTTGCTGTGTAAAACATTGCAATACTATGTTGTTGATATTGTATGGTGATGATATTGTTTCGTGGGGCCTGTGGCGATTCCCACCCCTGCTCACAGACCGGGTCTTCTTTATAAGAAAACCTGAGGAACTAATCTTAACGATTTGTCGGCCTGGTCTTCACCTTGTATAATTGAAACTTTCCATTCTGATGCAACAACATGTGGGCGACCTCTTCTTCATGGGAATCCCATGTCTGGTTGGCTGAATCACACCAATGTAAGAACTGCAGCATATAGTAAACAAGTGTACAAACTGGAAGACGCCAGAGCTCTGTCTCGCTCCAGCTGTGGCAGTAATGTGGGTGGGGCTAAAGCAGCCGTTTCTTAATCCCTCACAACCTAGATGAGGCAAAGGTGTGGAATTACATCCAAGCCATTATAAGGCTTCATGAAGGTTATTACTTCATGAAAAAATTTAAATGTGCTATTTTATAAAACAGAGAGTTTTTAATGATTTAAACAATGGCTGGAGTGGGACTGAAAAACTGTAGTTAAACTTTCTAATGCTAGCCATTGAAAATGCATTATTTGCAAAAGATCTATGTTATTTGAAACTGAATTCATCGAGTCCTATGGGTTTGAACTAATGCAGAAGTCAAAAAGAAGACAGCAGCCTCACACTTTGAAGGGGCTTGTTGATCATGTACAAGCTAGCCTAGCCTTTGAAATTGCACAGAGCTCTGTAAAAGTGATGTCATCCTTTTCATCAAGTTAAACAAAGAGTGCCATGTGGTCAGCACTGCATCATACCCATCATAAGAGCTTAAAGGAGCAGGTTGATATTCTGGGAAGTACTGTTACTTTGCTATATGTCAGTGGGTTAAGTATAAAAAGAAGCAAGAGGCAGTTAGCATAGCTTAGCATTAAGACATGAGGCAGGTGCCAACAGCTAAATTCTTTTAAGAATTTTTTATGCTTTCACCCAGAGCGGCTTCCTGCAACGTCAGCATTGGAATTTCTCCATGATTGTTGATGATAGGACACTCCCTGGTGTTTTATGGCCACACGAGATGATTAGAACACGCATTCTTAGTTCAATTTTTTCACTTTTCAGATCTGGTAATCAGCTATGGTATTTCCTATTGTATTCAAATGTATTGTTCTGAAGAGAGAACTCCTTTATGGCTGAGTGGTTTCCCTCTTGAGGAAATTGCATGCTGTGATTGCTTTGTTTTAAACAACCATGTGCCCCAAAAATAAAGCCTAATTGAAGATGTCAAAGATTTTGACTAGCCTATGACAATCAGTAGAATAAGACACAGAATTGTCTGTTGTCATTTTCTTAGGTACAATGAAATGATGGGTCTGTCCTTAAAAACATAACTGAAGTATGATGGTATATTAAAAAAATAGGTGAAAATATAGCTAAAAACAGAAACAGAATAGGCAGCAGCTTTTAGGAATTGAATAAAGTAAAAAGTTCTTATTTACAAAAGGTGCAAAGTGAGTGGATGAATACTTATATTTACAAATTAATGTAACTTTGTATGAAGCCAGCAAGAACATTTGTGGACCAGCCATGACAATCTCTTGGTTCCAGCACACAAAATCTCTGCTTTTCCTATTTTATCATTTATTTGTTGGGACCGCCAAGATAGAACTGTGCGCAAATTATTCATTTTCTATTTCCGGAGCTGGGTGTCATTCTCCCACTCTCATGTCGTGTTTCTCAGAGGCCGGCCAGGTATAATAACATCCGTCTCTATATGAAATCACAGGTGAAATGCGGTTGTAAGGTGCGGCTCTGCACAGCATGTATAATTCAACATTTGAAGCCAGATTTACACCTGAGCTCTTTGTATGTTCCTCAAAAGAGCATCAGCCAAAAGCTTGATAATGTAAGACAAAAAATAAACACATAAATGAGCACAAACAGCAGGGTCTTTGCATTAAAACTAAATGCTTTTCATGTTACGTGGTAATGAGCGCTGTTGTGATGAAGAAGCATGCAGAAATGCAGGATGACGCGTTTGTTGACGCGTTTGTTGGACCCGTTCACTATAATTGCCCTGCAACGCAATAGTGGGACGACACTCGCTCCTCGAGTGTCAGCATTACTTTATCCACTCCGCCCCCAGAAAGAAACGGAGAGAGCGCCAGCAGGCCATCACATAGACGCGCACGCATACAGGGCCGTGTTGCTCATTAGGAGGCTTTGGCTCTGACACTTGCCCCGGCTCTGCTTGTTCTTCCGCACAGCTGAGTGGCCGAGAGGTCTGAAGTTTCCTCTGCAGCTCGGCTCGCCTGTTGAAGATGAAGGGAGATAGTGTAAAAAGCGCAACCCTCCTCCTCCTCCTCCTGACCTCTCATTTCCACGATTATTTACTCCTGTTTTCAGTTTCTGCTGAAGGGCATCATGAGAGTTTCCCCTCATCAGGAGTTTAAAGACGTCAGTTAAGGCTAAAAACAACCAAAAAATCCCATCTCACATTCACTGTCTGCCTGTTAGAAGCTGGTTTAGGTTGTGGAAAAAAAAGGAAAAGGAGCCACCCACTGATGAGGGAGAACTCAAGAAGAAATCGTTTGCAGGCATCTGGTTGTTCTTTCTCTTACTGTTTCAGAGACAAAGAGCAGAATTTAATCAGTGACACTGAGTCGTCCTGCTGCTGCTGCGTAAATGTGGTTGGTGGAGGTCGTCACTGTGGTCTGACAGGGGCCTTTGTTGCAGCGTTGTCTGGTTTGTGTCTGTATCGGAGAGCTCAACTCTCCCGGCAGTGGTCTCGCTGCTGTAGAATGGCAGACTCCCATCTACCAGCTAGCGTGCACACAATTTGCCGTTTCTCAGGCATAGTGACGCCTCTCCGCGGACAATATCACAGCCATATGCTTTGCTTTCATCTTATATGCTATAAACAAGGATGCCGTCGCATCAGGTTGCGTAAAACGACATACTGCGAAGAGAAACACAAAACATGCTGACAACAGGTACATAATCACACACACACACACTCTCACACCGAATCATTTTATGACTAAGCATTTTCTACATAATGTAATTTTAGACCTGAGATGCATATACGAGATGGAGAATATGCACTTACAACGCATACCTAAGATTTGTATTTCGTACCTCTCACAAGCATTTGGGGAGGAAACTGAAGGTGCTTATTACACCCACACATTGTCATGAACAACACAGAGCTAGCCATGTTAATGTCTCTGTGGTGCTCCTGTACATTCCTCTCATAACTATACAAATTAATGCACACGTCTGTAATCCTCTGCAGCTTCGGTTACACTCCGCTTCACCTGTGTGTTAGCACAAGCCTGTAAAGTGCTTAACACAGATTGACCTTGACACAGCTTCTCTGTTTTGGATTAATACTGACAATATTTAATGGATATTTCTTCGAATTTGCGGCACTTTGCTAAAACAACCTTTGGTTTATTCATAGTTGTTTTATTTACATTTATTTCTTTACCTTTTATCTTCCCCTTAGTTTTCCATTACCCTTTATTCTTGACGTGTGCTTTACATACAAACCAAATCTCCCTCTGCGCTTAGTGTTTTGATGCCGATCTCAGCACAGTAAATAAAAGGTGTAAATAATTAACAGTTAACTTAGCATAAACACAACTGACATTAACAAAAATCGTATTAAGGTTCAACCTGAGCATTAGATGAGTAGCTAAATATTGCTCCAGTTGGTATGCTAAATAATGAAGTTGACAGCCAGTTTAGCTGTTGCTATTACGTCATATTTTGCATGTTGACATGAGTGACTTATTCAAATCCAGGAAACAGTTCTTAAAAAAAAAAAAAAAAAAGTTCCCTAAAACATTGCAGCATCCACTCAGTCATTGCTTATTTTTTCTTTTAGGCACCGAAGCTAACGCTGAAATGAGTTCAGCTAATATTATATAATAGATAATTGCATCTGATATTAATTAAAACTACATAATTAAGAGTCTCATTTAAAAAAGAAGAAGAAGAAGAAGAAGAAGCTGGATTTGTCTCTGTTTTTGTTGGTCCAATTCCATGAGTCTCACTCTGATGCTCTCTCATCCTGCTATGTTAGCTGTGTCAACACACAAGCTGCTCTGATTGGTTCCCAACCAGGAAGATAATGTGATTGCCCATTCAGATAAAGGTTTCCAATTCCTCTGTTGAGTGGGCTGGTGGACAGCTAGCTCTGGTTGCATTGTCCCTCCACCTTGAGCTGAACTGGATTAGGCGGGTGCTCAGCTCATTAATCTGTAATCGCTTTAATGACGGGTGAATTATATACAGTTTGTGTGACAACACAAAGAGGATTCCTCCTGCATGCTTCTAGGCAGGGCTTTATTTTCTTTGTCGACTCACACATATTCGGGTAAACAGGGGCACATGCACACAGCATAGACCAATAAGTAGGCATTTTCCACTTTCTCTCGGCACAAGCACAATCTTATCTTTTGTCACACTCACACAGACTGCAGGTCACATGCTCGGTCTCAACGGCGTAGACGTGACGAAGAGGCCCGACAACAGCCCTGTGATCTGGACAGCAAAAACAGGATTAGCATACTTGACAACAAATAAAACTTGTGCTCAAGGTGTTTTTTTACATGCTGCAACACGTGTTAACCTCAATTTGTCACACACACTTTTATTTGGGGGTGGGGTTGTAAAGATATGTAATAGACTGTGACAGAGTGGGCTAAATGTGTGTTTCTGTTTCATAAATCAGTGTGTGCAAAGGTTGTTTCTGCCCTCCTTTGGACGTTACAGGCCTCAGTGTGTCCTTGCCTGTGGCTCTGAGAAATAGAGCAAGATGGAGAGAGAGAGAGAGTTGATAGAAAGCATGTTGGAAAAACATGAGAACAAAAGCACAAGAAGTGAGTTTTATTACTTGCATGGTGGGGACCAGCTTTTGCTAAATTGTATGGTTAAAACTATTTTGTTGTTGTTCCAATGGAAAACAGAATAAGAACCATAGAGAGGCGGCGAAACACTGTTGTTTAAACATGAGTGTAACAGTGCATATGTTCAGGCGTCTGCATGAAGAAGCTCATAGTGTTGAACTCGTGCAAGAAGTGCTAGGAATAGCTGTGGCACTGAAGAAATGCGCGGTTGCAGTCTTCTGATTTTCAGATGCGCTGCTTGAGAATGATGTTGCAATGCAGCCACACATTCCTTTGTATCATGTAAAGGGACAGTGATTTTTAACACGAAGGACAACGTGACTACAAGAGTGATAACATACCATAGCTATAAAAACCGTCCTTTTCAAACAGCCCGGACTCCAAAACATCGTCACGCCGCGTAAAACATACATGAAACAATGTGATAGCCCTTTTTTGACATATAGATATCGCTGAGTTTTGAAAATCTGACCTTTTCACCCTACATACCCAGATAATGGGACGGGGACAATATGCTTTTGTCATGATTCAATTTTATCACAATACTTGGATCCCAATTCGATTTGTATGATGTTCTTTAAAAGATTAAGTAAATTATACACTTCTACAGTCAATGTAAAACAATGCACATCAGTTTTGTCATTTATTTCAGCTGCAGAGAAAAATAGTACATAACATACTGTACAACTTTTTTTTTTTTTTAAATTAAACTGCTTTGTTTAGCTGCCCCTACTTATTAAGCTAGTGCTGCAAGAAAATAAAAGAGTGACTTATTCAGCTCTGCTCAGCTTTTCGTGACTTCAGAGAAAAAAGTCCTTAATAATTCTAATTCAATTTGAATTCTAAGCCATGTGACGTTGGATATTATGTTGCATCATTGTTGCCTGTGCTACCACGAAAAACACAGAGAAAAAATTGCAACTTTGGGGAGGAAAAACAATAGAATAGTCCTGTTAAAAAATTTGTAACCAATGTTAAAATTGCAGTTTTAGCTGATAGCCGATATTTACCGGTGTTGATATGATCTCTACAAAAAATGTTTCCACAATAAGCAACTTTTATAAACACCGAAACACATGTTATCAATGATGGGGTGAAACATCCCCAGACAGTCCAAATGTAACGTACCAGGTGCTCTATAATGGTCAACGATGTCGCTCTCTCTTCTGGCTGTGTGAAGAACTGTCGTAGGAATTAACAGCACTCGTGCTCATGATAATCTGTTGGAAACAAATTTGTTCAGTTCACCGTTTACCAAAAACATCAGCACATTCATGCACACAGTGGAAAAAAGCTTGTGTTTACAAGACCTTATAAAATGTACTTACGTAGCATTTATTGACAGACAGGCAGGGCAAAGAGGAAAATTATAAAAGGGTGGAGATTCACATGGTGCCTATATTTAAGAGCCAGATATTTACAATAAATCAATTTCATTGTATTTTAAAAAAAAAAATAGTCATAATATATTCAAGGCAGACATCCAGTGGCAGTGGGGCTCATTTTCATCATGTCTCGAATATCATCTCACCTTTAATGTTTCATCAATGGAGCTGTTGAGTCGTGGCTATCGCACTAAATTCCTTTTCTTGCTGTTCTGTGTGGAATTCACAACAAGCTCTTGAACCTGGCCTCAACTGAGCTCCATCCTGTGCTAGTGTTTCAAGAGTGATTGTGCGTTTTTGCGTGTTCATGCTGCTCTCAGGTATTATCTTAACTGCATTCCTTGCTGCACTCGAATGTGGCCCATCTCCCCAGAACATGAGAACAAATAGCGGTTGAGTATGTGTGTCTGGCTGTGTGATTCATGTCTTTACTGGTCTGGTTTTCATTATGTTTGGCAGAGCTCACATCAGTGTCCCGGCTGACCTTCCACTCAAATGGTGTTTGTGTGTACGTTTTCTTCCTGAATTTTTGCCTTGCAAAATCACTTTGTGCCTCACAGAATTGCAAATCGCCTCAGCTCACCTAAGCAACTTATATCACACAACGCTTTGCTGTGTGTATATGTGTGTGTGCGCGTCTTGGCGGGGCGCTTTTGCTTCGGGCTAAGTGTCAGCTCATGACAGCTGGATGACTGTTGCTCTCGACAGAGGCGCAGCAAAGAAAGACTAAAGGAGGAAGGAAACCGGAAAAGAGGAGAGAGAGAGCAGGGTCAGGAGTCTGCAGGGCACCGTAGGAGACAAAATGAGGAACTGGCTCCTCGTCTCAGAGTATGTTAGCGATTTCAAGAGTGGTCTGGTGTTGCTCAAGTAAATCACCGGTGTATTTGGTTTGAGAAACAGCCGAGTTAGTTAGCTGGAATGTAATATCATCCCTTTCAGACAGATAAGGATTTTGTAAACAAAGGTTTGATAACTCTTAGATAGAAACTGGTTATTTTCATTGTACACGACAGCCCTTTTTACACAGAGATTGCTCCTGTCTAAACTGTCCATTATGCCTCAATGACGTTTACACAGAACATCCAGGTGCAATAGAGGTCGATGGGTCCCTGATGAACGGGCGGTGTAAAGGCTGGTACGTACCAAGCTGACAATCGGCCATCAGGAATGTCGAACGTCAATGATCCTCTGTTCTCCTCATCTTTTTGGCGTCTCCCACACCGTCTGCCTTGTCTGTCCTCGTCAGTGTTAAATCAGCCATTCGGGCAGTGAGACAGATCACTTCATTGCATGTTGAAGTGACATGAAGTCAAAACTTCTTGAAAGTGTCACTGTACAATCCATGATTTCACCCAATTATTGCGGTTTCTCCTATTCTCCTTGTTCTTGATGCTGAGTTGGTGTGTACTAGAGCCTGACCGATATGCAATTTTGGGGGCTGATGCCAATATTAGGGAGGAACAAAGTTTTGATGGTAATATATGGGCCAATTTTGTATATTGATTCCTCAAATTAGGTGATTAAACAATTGTAACAAAGAACTGCAATGAAGGCAGAATATTTTACTCATTAACAATGACCTTTTATTGTCTTAAATGACAGCAGTGCACTGAAACAATGATCTTCACTAGAAATGTAACAATTCTAAACATTTTTTTTTTTTTTATCGGCTGATATTATTAACAAACAATACCAGTATATCTGTGATAGGCCAATAACGGCTGATCGACCAACTAATACATTGGTCAGGCACTAGTGTGTACCAGCCTGGAAAGAGTCTTATGAAATGTTCAAAATATTTGATAAAAATCCGACCACAGTTTCTCAAAATATAAAACAAGACAAAACAAAACCCATCAAATTATCACATTTAAGCAATTGCAGGGCTAGCGAAAGTTTGAATTCTAAATAAATAAGGTAGTTGTTAAAAATAAGCCTTTAGTCTAATATCGCTTGTTACTAACATTTGGTTGCTAACGAGTAAGCTAACATGCAAACGTCAGTCAACCAGCCAGGTCATATTCATAGGAAAGTTAGAGACTTCAAAATATCTTCAATTAATTAATCAAAGCTATCTTTTATTTTGTTCATTTATTTATTTTCATTGTCCTGCTACAATGACAATGCTACGAAAAAGATCAAAAACTTGAAGGACTAGTGGACATGACTCTGTTTCGTGTTATTTTATTAACTGTCACACCTCGCCGCACGTTATTGATCATGTATCCAGCAGCTTTGAAAAAGCAAAATTTATTGCCTTTGCAGACCTGCTCAACTGTGCTAAATGTACAGTGACTAATGTAGCAGTGAAGGTGATATCACTCTGAATAATGGAGCTTTCAAAAAATGGCCGTTCAGTCTAAATGTGACACAAACAGAAAGAGAGAGACAAAAAAAAAAAAGAGTGCATAACACATGGGAATCATGACTCAAGACGGATGGACAGCGACAAAAAGAAGTCGATCAGGATGAGAAGAGGAGCACCCTGTTGTAGGGAGTCAAGTCGACGGGGGAGGGAGCGCGAAAGCGAGGAAGAGAGGAGAGCAGAGGAGAAAAAAGGGATTAGGCTGTGAAGGAGAGAAAATGGGCTCGAGGTGATGGAGGTGGAAGGAGAAGCGGGAGGAGGAGAGGTTGATGAGAGGGGGGACAAAGGGAGGCTTATTAGGAAAGGACAACATCGCAGTCAGTGTGATTTGGTGAATAAGCAGGGGGAGCAGCTGGGAGGAGAGATGGCAGAGAATTGTGAGTTGATGGAGGAATTATATTCTGCCACATGCTTCCTTTTTCCATCTCACTTTATTTTCCTCTCCTGTGTTATCTGCCCTTGTGTTTGTACCTTTCAATTTGTCTCACCTTTTATCCGTCATAATTCACTGTTGATTCCAGCATGCCTTTAAGCCAGAGCTCTCCTGGCTCGGGTACGGCCCTAATCTTGTCCATAACTCATCCCTCTGATCCACTGTCTCCTGCTGGCTTCCCTCCTCCCAGTGCCACCGTTATGGCTCTGCCCCACAGTCACATCTTCTCCTCACGAACAGCTGTGACGGATCCGCCACCGAGCACAGTCTCACCTCTGGGGTGATTGTTTCTGGAGCCATCAACACACGGGGTGCCGTTAATGGCTCTCCGGGCTGTCGCAGTTTCACCCGCTGTCAGTGATTTGACCGCGTGCAGCTGCTGCAAACTTTAATGAACCTGAATGTCAGTGCAAATGTGTTGCTTCATTACAAAGTCAATTTAATCAGTGGGGTGTACCCGTGCAACCACTCACTATTGGTTTGTGCACTATGTCTAAAACCAGACACAGAATGTGGCGCCACTCACACCTTTTCTTTCGAGGTGTGACAGGTATTTTTATCCCATGCTGCTGTCAAAAAAAGAATTTCCAAGAAAGCACTGAAAGATGGCTACCATTCACTTTTTATAAAGATAACATGATTAGCTCATACGATGTATTTTGGACTTGGTGACGGTTAGTGATCCACAGTAAGATAATTCACACTATTCTCGTTCTGGGGAATGATTTAGTCAGAAACAAAGGAGCTTTTGTATTTTGATGTCTTTCACATGAGGCTCTTTGAGGCTTTTAACAATGTTCTCTGCAGACTCAAAAGAGGCATATAGATACACTGAGGTAGCTATTGAGCATGCTGAAAATATCTGTGTTACAACAGTTTTCTATATCTCATTGAAAGCATATGCTACTGCCAAAAGTGCTTGCTAGCCAGTAGTCCCGGCATACATGTGTCACACTGAATTAGTCCAGTGCAATCATCCATTGTAAGGTATAAAACAACTTCCAATGAGGTTGGAGTCACGAGTACAAAGCCACTGAATAATTGCTTAAGACAAAGATGACAAAATTCAGTCCTAGACACTATATGAAAACAACGTGACTCCACAGCTAGTCAGGTCCACGCTGGGGAAAGAGGTAATGCGTGACAGTAAATTAACGGTGTGCTCGACAATGCAACAACAAAGCCGATATCAAAAATGACTACATTTACTAGTCTTGTCTTTCAAAATATGAGGAGTTTCATAACCCAGAGGCTTCTCACCAGACACACAGTTTTAAAGTAGAACAAAAGATTTCCCTGAGAGCATCAGCACTGACATTGATACTGTACTCACAGAGTTTCCTGATCCAGGCGCTGAAAGCTCCAAAGACTGGAGGCCTCGGAGCAACTGTGACCACTACAAAATCACCAAACATATTGAGAGAATTTAATCCCACTGAAGCGAGTCTTTGCAGGAGGGACTGTTCGATTTCAATTGTAATTTTTCAATTACTCTTCATGAGGCATAATGGCTACCATGTTTTTGTGTCTTTCAGAGTGTCTTTTTTTGACTCCATGTGCTTAAAAATGCTTTGTCTATAAGTTTTCTTTATGTTAAAGATTTGGCTTTGAAAAAACAAATGCTCTGAAATAGGGAGTCGCTCCATTGTCCTGTAATTAAAAATGTAGAATGTTGTGATTTTTCATCAGTTATTTTAAGAAAGTGAACATTTGATATATTTTAGACTCATTATACGTAAACTACAGTGTTTTAAGCATTTTACAGTTTCAATTTTGATAATATCGGCTTTTAAAAAAATGGGCCTCAAAAATAAAAATCTTTATGATGACATGATCATCAAAATTGAAATGATATAGGATAGAAATATTCCACTTTGTTTAATGAACATAATACAGATAACAGTTTAACTTTTTGAATCAAATTAAAACTTTTACACAAATTTACATTTAATGAGACCCGCTAGTAGATTATGCCTACATTTTTGAATCGGTGTGTAAGAAAGAGATAAACATATTTATGCCTTGTTCATCCATACAACACGTCTGAAATTTTACCTAAAAATTATTAAGTCCAAATGGAACAGATTGTGAGGTCATAGCTGCCTTAAGCTTGTCTGATTGTCCTTTGTTGGTGTTTTTTAAATGATAAGCACTGTGTGTTGTGCATTCAGGTACTTTTGGCAGCAGTTGATGCTTTTTTGAACTTCCTGATTCGTGCCTTACAGCTACAATGAACAGAAACCCAAACACTAGAGGTGAGAAGCGCTTTGACCTGAAAAATAACCGAAAGCATTGATATTTGATGGTTTTAGAGTCAAGAATCTCTCTCTAAAGATATCATGAAGACAGAAAACACCCCTGAGGGCTTCCTAAGATTTGTGTCTTCCTTCCTTTTTAAGATGCTCTCTTTTTCACAGAAATCACGCCATAGGCTGATTTTTGTCACCATTACTTAAAAAAAATACTCTCCCTTATGTATTTTCTGCAAACTGTTTGCTCAGAGGGTTACATAACAAGACCGATAAGTGTATTACTCTGTGGTTGCTGCTGTATGCAGAGCACAGCGACATGTTACTGTGTACAGATGGCAACACTGGCCCAAGGGGAAACACACACACACTCATATTTATTCAGCTCCATGACTGACTTGCCATTTCCTTACCTCTTCACACATACACAATTGTTCAAACTTTGTTGCTCAGATGTCTTCACTTTTTTACCCATTGTTCCTCTTTCACCTTGTTCTCATTTCATTGTATCCAGCCGAGCTTTTTCTCCTCCCTTTCTCGCGCGATCTCTCTCTGTTGTGTCATGTTTAAGCACAGAAAACGCTGCTCTACTGAACTGTCACTGAACAACACTGTTCTCAGTCAGCGCGGTGTTATTCCCTCCTTGTTCCGCACCGCAGTCGCCCAATCTTTTTAGGTTTCTCCAGAGATTTGATTAAAAGCTTGCACGCACGCTCGCTCGCTCGCTGCACAGGTAACCCTCGAGCCTTCCAAAACAAGGCAGGCACCACCCACGCAATGATACACGTGCTAGATAGCTCCGTACAACAACATTAATAAATGAAGTGACCGCCCACCTACATGCAGCGACATGCTCAAATAGCTCCCCTGCTGTGGGCAAAAGCACACAAAGTAGGGCCACACTTGGATTGGGCCTTGATGAGCGCGCGCACACACACACACACTCACGTATACATATATACTCTCTGGCTGTTGGGCTGGAATCACTTCTGCTATGCATCTACATTAAATGAGTCACAGCACAAGGAAACACGTACACACACACACACACACACACACACAAGCTGCCTCATATCTTTATACAGAAGTCACATACTGCCAACTCAGTGATGCATGTAGTACATATTGTCCATGTGACACACACACATGCACACAGTGACTACATTACGTGTTACCTGTAACCTACTTTTGCCAATGTGGGCTCACCCACTATGATTTAAAAAAAAAAAAAAAAAAAAAAAAAATTTAATAGCTGTTTCTCCCACACACATTTACAATGACACATACATTTAAGCACTTTCTTTTCTTGCACGCATGCACATGACCTGGCTTGCAGATCGTGCTTATTCATCAACGAACACAAATGCAAGCGTGGGAGGTCATTACATCATAAGTAGACGTGATGCAGTCAGGGTGGGGCGGGAGTGCAGACGTCAGAACATCAGAACAGGCTGCTGAACTTCTGAGCTGATTGTGCTGATATCTGGCTGCACCGCCACAGACTTCTTCACGTTCAGTGTAAGAGGTATGCAAACGCTGGCTCTTTCAAAATAAAAGTCATAGAGCTTTTGATGTTGAGCCCAATGCCTTCTATAGTTTTAAATATGATTAAGTGTGTTGAACTTTTATAGCTTTTTGATCTTGATGTGGTCCTTTTTTTTTTTTTAACAGTATAGAGGGTTAAAGAGTTAACCTGCAGGAAATCCGAGGTGTTATGAGCTGCTTGTGAGTTGAATCCTTATGCAGCTTCTCCCATCAATGTAATCGCTATTCATGGGTTCTTCTGTGGCCCGTTCCTCACCCCCCCCACCAAGTTTCACTGTCAAATATCCCACGTAATCCCACTAACCAACCAATAAAACACCCAAAAGACAGGGGTAAGAGCAAAACATTGACAGTAATGATGTTTTATTTCATTAAAAAAATCAGCCTGACAGATGATGGATTATTAAATATAACATAAATATGTATATTTGAAAGATTTAAAAATGCAACTTTGATATGACCCTTTAGATTTGTGTTTCTTTGTTTGTATGATTGATATACAGACAAAGTATGATAATGAAATACACTTGTTAGTGTTCTTTAGTGGACAAACTATGTATCAGAAATCTAAATTATCTCTCCCATTAGTGCCAATAATTTGGCATTTTTGTACTGCAATTTCTTTTCACTGACATACCATATACACTCATTTACTGGTAATGTTCAGCTATAAAACTCTAGGTTCTAGGGAAATGAATTCTAAGGACTTTTGTGTTTACTCAATTAATTAATTGTCGAGATGGACAGGAAACGGAGAACAGGATGATACTGATGTGCAGCTGCTGAGGCACAGAGGAGGGATCCCTCACCCAGATGGGAAATTGATGTGTAGAATACAAACCACCAATATCACAGAATGTACAAATTGTAATTATGAAATGTCTGATACTATAGTGAATCTGGTAGGACAACTGAAGTAGCATCTGCATCATGTGACCTACTGTCACCATGGTGACCTGGAAGTGAAGAGGGCCTATAGAGAAAATCTGCTAGGTGTCAGAATGTATACAAACTTTAAAGAAAGAAACATGGATTCATATCCATCGTAAAACATGGAAGGCGATGATTCATGAGGCCCAGTACAGCCTGGAGGGGGTGAGGTTCCTGGGTCTTTGATGGTCCAACAGAGAGGAGCAAACAAGAGAAAAGGAGAAAGAGAGGACCTTATGAGAAATGCAGTATTTGTGTTTTTGTCTACAGGGCACTGAGACTGAGGAAGGCCCCTGATGAGGTAAAACTCATCAAAGACTATAGTACTAATTGAAAGTTAAAGTGATGAAATGAGTTTTAAGTTTAGAATTGAGTGCGTTAATGAAGGCAGACTGATAAAAGTCTGATTGCCAGAATTGAAATGAGGTAGTCAACTAAGCCACTCCAAATTCTCTGGGAACAACTCAACAAATATTGACTTTGCTAAAGGCTAAAGAATTGCTCCATTAGATAGCATGAAAGCATGACAGAAACAACATTGATAAGAAATTATTAGTGGGAGTTTATATCTTACATTTTTGGTCAGAATTTACCTTTATGGCTTACATTTATGAAGGTTTGAAATGACAGACAGCAACAAATGCAGTTAGCAGAGCGACCAGACGTGCAGAATAAAGCGAAGATGGATTATAGGTAGGGAGACAAAACACAGACTAAGCCAGATTAACACAAAATCAATCCAAATCCAATGTTGGAGAAAGATAAAGGGACGCAGAGATGGCCATTGAACTGAAACAGAAAAAGGATTTAAAAAAAAATAAGGACCAGCATACCAATCAGATCAATTCTGCAAAGCTTGGAGGAAAACGGGAGCAAAAGGAGGAGCAGGGCGATGGGATGGAGGGAGACAGGAGGCACTATCGGATGAGACAGATGGAGAGGATGGAGAATTGTGGATCGCTAGAGGAGAAATGGACAAAAGCCTTATGTTAGTGGGACAGATAAGAAATTGGTGAGTCAGGAAATAAGCCTGAAGCACATAGGCACGCAGAAAAACACTTGTGTAATTCTAGTGTTGGGTGTATGGCCTTAGTTCATATAACAAGACATGGTATATACGTATATCACAATACACAATTCTGCTCAAAAGATAAAGAAATGCTGATTGACAATATAATGTAGTATATAATAATGATGGTATATGACCATATACCTTGATATCAATATTGCAATATATCACAGTGTATCATGATAAATCAAGATATAAGAATGTCAAAAAGACTTGTATTAGACTTGTATGTATTAGATATACAATATATTGCTTAGCCTTACTGATCAAATACAGTATGGCTAGGCCTGGCACATAGGCTTTCATAAGAGCTTGCCATTCTCTGATGCAGAGTACCTATTAGATCTATTTAGACATAAAACACACACCATGGAAATGTCAAAGAGAAGGAACAGAGAGGCGGCCAGAGTGTACCACTAATTTTCCCTTACAGAATATTCTGGTAAAAAAAACAAGTGTCTTTTAAGACTTTCACAGTTCAATTAATTATAGCCCCTTTACTTACAAAGCACTTTCTTCGATTGCTGTGTGCCGATCCTGTGTACCGAAAACCAAAACAACAAAAGCAGACGTGGACGGAAAGATTCTGAAGACAAGAGGCCGACGTCTCGCAAACCCATTAGCTGATGAAAGGCAGTTTAATGTCGAGGGTCTTTGCTTCCGTTGTTTGTCAAGGCTTACCTTGTATTTCAAGGTGAGTTTTGGATGTCTTAATGTGATGCTTTTATGTAGCTCACTGTGTGCATCTGAAAATAGGCTGGCAAGAAAATCACAGTGTCGGTAAGCCAAAAGCACATTTTTACTTTAGGTAGGAGATTATTATTTTTCTACCTTCTTCTTCTTGTGAGGTGTTGCTTCAAACATTATTTCAGCGTCTCAAAATGACAGACCGAGCTTTTATGCATATTAACAGGTGAAACAATGACTGAATGCATCCACAATGGACATGGGTTTCAGATATACTTCTATTTATGCAGCCAGAAGTGTGTTTTTTTTCAATTTGCTGTTTCTGCACACACACAAAATGAGGTTTGTAATTCTTCAAGGCAGGATGCATTAGTGGAAACATTGAGTAGTAACCTCAGTTTATCCCATGTATCTCTATTTAACACCCAGATATCATAGCTGAGATATGGAAATATGGCAGCTGAGCAAGACTGTCCCTATGGTCTTCTAAGTAAGCTGCTGGATGTTTCTAACTTGATGGCAAGTTAAATTGAGGATGCCAGGGCTTTGTTTGTTCTTTAGTGGCAAGCACTGTAAAAACAAAATTCTTTTTTTAACTTGGGGAACACTAACACTTGGCCCCGTTGTTCCATGCTGTGACTAAGCACGATTGCCCTCCCTTCCCCCCTGGCCAGCTGGCCCGCACTCACAGTACAATCATGCCTGATACAGTTACTGCTGGTAAATACAGTATGTCATCACGTTAAGACTGCTTTTGTGGCTTATTTGGAGTCTTATTGTTCTGATACGGCACACTCAAATGTGCTAAAGCATGGTGTGGATGGCCTAGCGTAAAAAGTGGCACACTGAGAGATCCATACAACCTAGATGAGGCAAGTAGAATTACTTTCAAAGCCATTTTAAGGCCAAAAAGGGATTATTATTTCATTTAAAAAACATTGAAATACAAAACTTAATTTAACAGAAATTCTTTTTTAAGGGTTTAATCAGTGGCTAGAGCAGAACATTTTAATTTTTGAATTTTAATGTTAAGAGCAATTTTTTACCTACATTGCATGTATATATTGTATGTTGATTGCAGGGTGAAAATTAAAGGAAATACATCAGCTCTTATACTTAAAAGAACATGATAACCACCTGAATTAGTAACCAGTATTTTAAATGGTAGATTCTAAGCAAATTATGTATTAAATCCAAAGTTGGTTTAATTGAACCAAAATGAGTAAGAATTAAGTGCATGTTTACAAAAGACTATAGAATAGTCCAAATATTTAAATGTTTAACTCTAAAAGAACATGTGGCACATTCTGCCATCAAGATTATTTTGATGTTACTGTATAATGTAGTAAAAAGTAACAAGTAATTGCTTAAGTGATTTTTTTTTTTTTTTGCCCAATTGTAGGTTTAATACTGAATTAAACTACAGTTGGTTTATCATAATAGTGTCAATTTTGGCTCAAATGACTGGAGAGAAGTTATTGTGCATTTTGTAGGCATTTTATACCCACCTGACTCTACTGGCAGACTCTCTGGCTCCCTAAAATTGCTGGAGGGATGCAATTTCAATCGATACACACTATATTAAAAGCTACTGGATTAGTCTCCTGATGCTTTGTTGTCCTTTTTTCTTTACCCATCGCCCTGTTTCTCTACCTCCCTCCATCTCTCTCTCTGTAGGGGTGAATAGTAAAGCATTCATGCATATTGATAACCTGATCCACAATTGTTTGCGCATTTGTTGATGTTCCAGTGTTCAGGCATGAGCACACAGCTCTATCAGCTCTCTATTGTGTGTCAGCAGGGTTGGATGTTGCATTTGGTCAAACACTGATAAGAATGGAATCAATGTTTGCGACGGGGAGCCATTGCTGCTGCGCGTGTGTTGACGCGCAGCTCGTCATCCAGAGGTTACCTCATGATTCTGATTAAAAAACTGATATTTGGTTGGATTTTGGTTGACAATGTCGCTCAAATAATTTGGTGGGAAAAAAACCCCCAAAACCAAGTACTGCTGTTATAAATGAAGCTGTGCTCTTTGCAACCAAATTGCTCATCAAATGTGGCTACATCATCTCTTATCTCGTGAGCCGTTGACTCACGGGATAAATGCAATGCCTTCCCACTTGCAGCTGATATTTGCTTTTGTTGATCCAACTTTTGTATTTTTAGGCATTGGGCACCGAAGATGCATGCCAACCCAAATCTTCTGAGAATCTGTAGGTGTGAAAGATGGCGTCCAAGCTTTAACCTCAGCCCCAGTACAATTCAACTAGTTCAAATGGAAATGTTTATGAGTCATTTGATGTCTTTCATATAAGATTTGGTGCGTGTGATGAAACGTTGGTGATTTTGTTATTTTCATCCAGTGCTGTATTTTGCATTTTATCTGAATTACCTTGAATTTCTTTTTTTTTTTTTAAATGAATTTTTCATCTGTTATGTATTTGTTCTTGCAACTTTTGGACAATAAAGTTTAACATAAAGCTTAATGTAATCCCTTTCAATAGAAGTTTAGGAATTTGGAGGGTAACTCTTTTAACATAGTCAGAATCATTAAAAAAAAACCCAAGAAAAACTGATGCAGCATAAAATGGAACAATACAGACCAAGGAAGAACTAGCCAAAAATAATTAAAATACAAAAAAACCCCCCCCCCCCATGTTTTTTAAAATAAACTGTAGGTGTGCTGTTGCAAACAAAGTTTTACTCATAATCTGTTTAAATACACTGAATGTTGGTGGCCTTTGGTGGTTCCAGTGCAGCAAAATGCATTTCTTGCCGATATGGGATATTAAACCAGTCCATTTCACAGGTATGGACTCCAAAGTCCTGCCCAATTCTGTGTCCAAGAGGTATCATATTGGTACAAAGATCCAAGGAATACCCATTACCGTAACTGAGAAATCCTTCCATGCATTGACCCCCATTGACCCCCTTTACTCCTGCATTAAGATGCGTTTTCTGTGATCGGATTACACTCAGATAGCACCTGACCACATGAAAGTACAGGTGTAAATACACTCAAAATGTTTTGAGGACGGATTGTTATCCGATCTGCCAAACCGCCTTCGAAGGTGGTCGGGGACGCACTGACTCTCTCCACGGCTTTGAAAAGCACAGAGGAATCCAAGCAACAGTGCGACTTCACAAGACTGCTGCTGAGGTGTGCCTGTCTGCAGAGAACTACAAGCCCATCGTGGGAACAAGCACAGCACCAGTGTAACGATTACTGCAAATGACTGCTTGAAAACGATGGCCATGCAGTTCTCGGCAGGCTCAGCTATTGGTTTTCTTGTTTAAGTGGCACACAGACTAGAAGAAGATGAGACTTGTTCGGTGGATTAGAATGATCGCACTGGATTAATGTCAATACATTAATGTGTTAATATCAGGTTTGAATGTATGTGGTCAAACGCCACCTGATTGCAGTCCAATCACAAATTTTAATGCCAGGTGTAAAGGGGGCCATTCTGGTCAAAACCTGGCATCTACTGTACATAACCCACAAGCGTGACTACTGTCTGAGCTAGTTATGCTAGTTGTAGCTAATGAGTTACCCGCTTTAAGCAAATGTGAGGGTCTGTAGAAGGTTCTATTTCTCTCTCCACACACACGCACACGCACACACACATGCACATGCATACCTCATACATCAACACTAATGGTGTTTGCCAGACTGCTGTGCCATATTGCCCGTTTATTCTCACGTTACTGGAGCGTTAGTCCGCAGCACCACTAAGGGTGATGAAGGAGGAAGCCTGAGCCTCACTGGAGTCTTTCTGCCGATGTGACCAGCATGCTAATCAAGCTTAAGACTTGGCTGGGGGGGGATACAGCCTATATACACACATGCACACTTTTTTCACTCCGAGCTCATCACCAGACTTAACACAGTTTCTCTCATCAAAGATGCTTTGGCAAATCAACGTTTTGCCCCGCCTCTCCCCTCTCTCCGAACTACAGGCCCCGCCCTGCCCAGCAGCCCATTGGTTGTGACTAAGAGGGTCATGGAGGAGAAGCAGAGCAGACTGCAGAGCTCTGTGACTCACTGCGCTCGGCAGGCAGGTTGAGCTCCTATAGAGAGGTTTCAGTTCAAATAGAGATGACCTCAGGTGTTCGGCTCTTTGGTGATCTCTCCCATGGCCAGATCATCAGCTTGTCAAACTCTGGTGAAGTCTGGTTGATTTTAAGATAATGTGACCTTGAAAATGCTGTGCAGCCAGTGACTTTCACCCACACTGTTAGTGTTTTTTACAGTGTAATGCCTGTATTGTATTTTTGGAGTAATCCTCTGTTATTGTCTTGGTAGCTTTCTTACATTCTTTCAAGCTGGTTTTTGGCCGATGCTAGTCCTAGAAGGAGTAATCTTGTTTTTATTATGGTAACACTTTATTGTTTCAGGGCCTTAAATGTTATGATGGGTACATTTGCTGTAAATATCTGTATAATTGGCATTAGCATTTATATAATGGATTTTGAGTACATCTCTTACTGTGGAAAGAGGTATTAAACTTTACTTATTTTGGGCACCGACTTAAATGTGTCTTTGACACTCGGTATAAAAACTGTCAGAAGATTCAGAACCTTGTTTAATGAAATAATTCTTGATTTCACATGGTGTTGTTAATTTTACAATGTAATAACGGAAAGGGCTTGTGTGACTGATTTGCACTTGGATATAATTAAAAGCAGAGATGCTTTAAAGACGCTTGAGTTTTGTTAAGAAGGGGTGTTTTATAAAAGTGTTATTAGCTCAGATAAACCATTATAAAGGAGCATCATAAGGGGTAAACAAAGCTAAACAGAAAATAAACCCAGGTGTCCAGACACTTGGTATTATGACTTAAGCTATTTTGGTAAGGAAAAATTCCCAATATTACTTTGATGTCATCTGTCTTTGTTTTTTCTTCTTTTTTTTTTTTTTTTTTTTTTTAAAAAAATTTTTTAATTTTTTTTTTTTTTTTTTTTTTTTTTTTACAAAACATTTTTAACTTGTCATTGTCACAGGCTTCACATCAAATTTAACTTGCATCACTGTTTATCCATTTTCTACATGGTCAACAAATTGTATATATCCTGTAAAATATCAAGCATGTTCTCACATTTTTGCGTTACACCTCTCCATTTTTGTTGCCGTGCTGTACTGTCACAACACTTTCTCTCTTTGGTAATAATGAACATTGAGAGCTCAGTCTGTTTTCAGATGAGTTGCTCTGTTTGAATCTTTGAGGATAAAGTAAATAAATGGATGATTCAGCACTGGACTGTCAAACTGTTGACATCTTTGCAGGCTGTCTCCACTCAGCCAAGCGCTATTTTAAGACTGTTGTTAGTGTGGGATCAAATGCTTGTTATTGTTGCTGGCGCTGAGTGTCCACATTTTTAGCTGCTGTTGACTCACCCTCCATTATTTTTCTGCTCCATCTTTATTTACACAGTGTTGGCCTGCGCTTAATGCACAACCTAACTTTTATAAGTTTGTTGAGGACCTCAGGATCAGAAACCCTCCATGTGAGGTTTTAAGCTGCATCAACTCCCCCCCGTTGCACACACACCAAAAGATCAAAGTCTGAAGTTCTAAAGTTTGTGTTGGATCACCTGGGTTTTGTGGGTTTGAACACAGTAAAGTGCATGCTTGTGTGTGCGTGTGTGCTCATAAATCTGCCCGGATCAAAGTGATGAAAGGCAGCTGACTTTAAAACCCAAATTTTATAAAACTGTAACGATTACTTTAGGAATTTTAAAGAAAAAAGAGCAACTAATAAAACAGTCAGATATTTAACCCTATCTTTGAGCTTCAGTTCATTCCAGAAGGTCATTTATTATTCACATTTTTGTTGTACATTATGTTATTGTTTTTATTACATTTGGACGGTTCATGTCAGGTACAGCAGTGAATGTGGGCTTTTTAGAGATAATTTAATTCATACTTTAATTGATACTATCATTTTTAACCAAATCCTTTTTGTCCAAGCTTATAATTCCCTGAGTAAAATGAAATTAAAACAGTTTCTAAGTTTTTGTTTCACTCAGAGTTTGTCAGATATGCTATGCAACAGTGCAACACACATACATACAATGTGTATGATGGGTAGAGAATAGAGTTTTCACAAATAAAAGAATTGTAATCTTTAATAATATACAAGTACAAAAAATAATAATGTTTACTTTTATGGTACCACAGTAAATATAAACAGATTTATTTGATTTGTGTGCTTTCATTGTTGGGGTTTACTCCACTCAACATGATTTTCAACAGTCTTAATTTCCATTTTATTTATTTGGATCATGGTCCAATTTACTGTGTATGTGTGTTGTCTAAAATGAGTGGCGTTTAGCTGGCTGTGTGTCAGGGACAGACCAAGGTCAGTGAGAGAGTGACTCAGGGAAGGTGGAAGATAAGAGGATGAAGGCGAAATTTGGCTGACTTGTAATCACAACAAAATTTAAAATGGCCCATAACAAAGCACAACAGTCCTCTTAAATGAAAATTCCTGGATATATGCCTTCATCCGGATCCAAACCAAAATTTTATGGGGTCTTCCTCGGCCGATTCCCCATCATCCTACCAAGTTTTGCCAAA
>KV751366.1:7972411-8002416 GCA_001698575.1 Mola mola | reverse complement strand
TTATAGTCAAGTTCTTAAAGGATGTTGTGGTCAAACGTCTTTCCTTTATATCCACAAATTGATCTTCCAAGCAGGTATCATCTGTGTAGTGAAAGCCTAATAGCTTAGCCTTTTCTTTTCTTCAGATTGATAATATCGTATGGTGAATATTGAAGTGTAAAGCCAGTACACGCTAAGCCAGCGATCGGCCATTGGGAACGTCTGTGAACATCTGTTCTGTTGCCCTAGTCCTTTTGGTGTGTCCTGCATCGTGGGCATTGTCTTTCTTCATTGGCATTTATTTCAGCCGGCAGTGAGAAAGATCACCATCATTGGCCGTTGCAGTGATGAAAAGGCAAAGCTCTGTGAGCCTTTCACTGCACAATCCATGATTTGACCCATTTAGTTTAGTTTCTCTTATTTTGTTTTACTTTCCCTCTTCCTGTCTTCTTGCGTAACCAAGAGACCAGGAGCTGGCAACACCCATGTCATTTTATCTTCTAATCAACCATTTTGAACTTGCAATAGTAATAAGCAAACTCTGTTTTGTCTACAGTTTTTTATTGTGAAGGCACAAAACATACGTACCAGTTGGCCGACATCTTTGGTGTCTACCAGTGCCACCTTATTGGTTGTTCTTGACATTGGGTTAGTGTGTACCAGCCCTAAATTGTCAAAGAAATTAGGGCAGAAAAGTGAAAAATTGGACCAGTGGAAAGTAGGGTGGGTACGCATGCTGTTGTTTTTTGTGTCCAACTGGAAACATGAACCAACATTTGTAAGCTCCTGTCAGTTTTACTGACAGAGATATGCTGTTAAATTATTAAAAATGGCAGCAAAGGCCCTTTTTAATACAGCATTTTGAAAGAAAATCACTGGTAAAAACTGATGTTATTAATAACAACTGAGCATTCCAATAGAGCCAACATGCAAAAGAGCAGCACAACAACTCTTATTTGACCTTGGAAACAAAAAGCTGTAAGGTGACCTCTAGTCATTTCAATGAGTGACGCACACTAAATTAGCTTTGCCGCTGTGAACTTCCGGTCGCAGCCGCCTGGTTAAACGTTACGTTCACTGCAGCACCTTGCGGTCATTGCCTCCTTAGACCCCAGCAGTAGCATCCGCTTTTAAAAACACTTTACCTTCTGGTAAAATCCTCTGCTATGTAGGCGGTCTTCAGGGTACCTCTATTGGACAAAATGTGTAACATTCACATGCTGATAAAGACTCTGGTAACTGTTAAGTGTTTATGGACATATATAGAAGATATTATTAATGAAAATTGTGCATAATGGCATGAAAATTTGGATATTATTTGAATATTACAAAATATAAGGAATGAAATTTGAATTGTATTACAGATTGACAGCAGGACTGTGTTTACGCTGTTTTTAACAAAATGGCTGTTGTGAAAAATGCCTGTTATTTCGACTAATCTTCCAGTCTTTCCACTTAACCACATGGCTAATAATGTGTATGTTACCATCCTGTGTAAAGAAAATGCTTTTACTTTCACATAATTGTGCAAACGAATAAAATTAAAATAAATCTTGATGCTCGAACAGAGGGCTCTCCTGTGAGTCTGGTGTAGGAGTAGTAATGCAGAAATCCCCCTGGCACTTGCATCCATTTACCGAGCAAAACACTGAAGTACACGTTAGCTGTTACTGTAAGTTTACCTCAAGGGAAATTTGCCCATGCTTGTAAATGATCCACAGGGAAATTGATTAAGAGGCCAGGTTTGTGACTACCATAAACTGCAAAGTTCTGTGCAGATTTTTAACATCATCAGTATGACATCTTATTGGAGTTTTGATTCATGATTTTGGTTAATGGAGCTTCAGGACCCTCCAGCAGCCATAACCTACAGTGATGATGTCTGATGATGAAGGCCCCAGAGGTGTCTTAAACATTTACCGTCTCGTCAGCTACTTGATTGATCACAGTGTGGGAGTGGGAGGGAAATGCTACAGGAGGAAGGTTCTTCTGGTATGTCTGGCCCGGCAAGATTGACATCATAATAATCAACAATCTTTCGCCCCTGAAAGATATAGTATGTCTGAAGATTGAAGAGATGCATTTTCACTCAGAGGGATATGGGCTCCCTTTCTGGTCAGAGCAGAAAAGTCCATTTTTGAATTTATCAAAAAGAAAGAACCAGAATCTTTATCAGAAACTGTTTTTTGTTTCTGATAAAGGGCTGCACTTTTTCTTTGCGTCACATAATAGTATAGTTAGTTTGACAAAACACTTAATTTAGAGAGTCACCTGTAGGGTTTCCGTAAGCCCTATTTGTTGTTGCATTTTCCTTTCGTCGTCTTTTCTTTTTAGTTGCACTGTTTAACTGCATCATCAAGTTTCCCCTTCTTATTCTTCTTCGGTGGTAAACACCTGACCTGAGTGGAAAGTTTGCCACTTGTTTGCTATCTCAATGTACTAACTCTAGATATTTACAATACCTTGTATAATGCCTATTTTCTTTTTTGGAAAATTTGTTCGTTTGTGGTACATTTTAATTGAATAAAGCTATTTTCTTCCTCCTGTGAATTGGAGCTAGTTTTATGATTGTTTGGTCAAAACTACGGAAAAACTCTACAGTTACAGCTTCACATTAGAACATAAAACGGAACCGGTTGAGCAAAAATATAGTTGGTTTTTTTTCATAAACGTTGTTTTTGACACTGTTTAGTTTGTTAGTTTGCATGGGTATTTAGAAGTAGGTGACTTTGAATGTCTAATTGCATTTGTAATTTTGTTTATGTATTCATAAAGTTAATGATTGACATCATAGGGAAGGTTTTAAAAAATTTAAATGTGACATTCAGGGTTTTAATTTTTTTTTTTTTTTTTTTTAATACGGTATATATTTACACTGTTAACTTTTATGAACAAGATGTGAATTCTGTGCAAATTAAGTAATAACTTTGAATGAAGATTTTAGAGAGTGTATTTTTGGGGAATGCAGGCTCTCTAGCTTTTGAAGTTTTCAAATCAAAGCATCCAGAAAAGTTTCATGTTGATATCGGTGCCAGAAATGGGTCTCCTGTTTTCAGCCCTTAATGGCTTACCTCTGGAGCTTCTGTCCCATCCCAGATCGACCCCTGGCAGCTGGCCTGCTCTCCCCCTTGACTCCTTCCTCTTTGATTCAGCAGGTGTAAGCAGAAGCTGCACTTAGCTGCCCTTTTTGCTGGGGGGTAAAAAAATGATCTGCTTTTATCTTTAGGTTTAGTCTCTCCTGGCCACTTTGATCTGGTACAAGAAAGCCTTGGGATTGAGGAGAAATGCTCCTGGTGTTTGTCTCTGAGTGTTGCGATGGTTGCGTCAGTTATTGAGGCCACTTGTCCATTTTACTGGGATGTGAGCTTAAAGAATGATTAAAGTAAGCAAGTGGGGTGGGGCTGAGAGGGAGATAAGGATGAAGGGATGCAATTTTTCTGTCCAGTCTCCCTTTAATCTTTATAGTTTCCATTAAACTTTTCTTTAGAAGTGTGTGTGTGTGCTTATATACTTTCTGAACTATTGATCTGTGCAGAACCCTAGCTATAATTAGTGACATTGATTGGGATTATTCTTTTCACCCATACCTTGTGCAACAGTTTATCTGAATGTACTTAAGCTCTTTCCTCAATTTGCACAGCATGGACTGGCCAGTGATAGTCGACTCAAAGCGTACTGGTGGATATTCAAACGTCTATGCTTCATAATTATGAATTCAAGAGAATATAATGAAGAATACCTACTATATACATGATTTTTGTGAATGAATGAATTCAAATTATCATGCAGTAAAACAGGGGAAGTGTTCATGCTTGAGACGTTGAAGCTGTATGGCATTTTTGCTCGATATGTAAGCGACATAAACATTTAATTGGCTATAATATTTTTGGTGACAGAAGGAAACACATTTTTTTCTACCTTAATTTCTTTCTCACTTTCTATTGTATTCTGTTTTTGTCAGCTTTTTCCTCTCTCCTTGACTCACAGTTAAGTCTGTAAGTCTTTGGGCAGTTCACACAGTTTTTATGCCTCTGCACCGAATGATAGCCAGGGACAGAGGCATTATGTTTTCAGGTTGTCTGTCCGTCCGTTCTCGTGAGTGAGATATCTCAAAAAGTCTTTGAGGGATTTTCCCTGAACTTGTCACAAATGTCCACTGTGACACAAGGATGGACTGATTAGATTTCTGAGGTCATAGGCGAAAGGTCAAGCTCAATGCGGCCTCATGTGTGCCCCACTTGTGAATGCAAAAAAAACCCATTGCCTTTAATCAGTAGACATCAAGGTCACTCTGACCTCCAATCTTTTGAGAACAACATCCCAAGAATGCATTGAAAGGTTTTTCATCTAATTAGGCACAAACCTGCATTTGGACTTGAGTGTGAATTGGTAACATATTGGAAGTCAAAGGTCACTGTGATCTTACATGTCGTGAGGTCTCAGTATAATGGGATCACCACTAAAACCACCCCAGTCCTTGTTCTCTAGTTGTTATGCCCCAATAATGGATTTCTAAAGTGTATGTTTTCAGATTGAATTCGAAGGGTATCACAGTAGTATTGTATTAAACATTTTTACACAAAGTGCCTCAATTTCACTACACAACTGTTAGGTGCACAGACACTGATGATACGGCCTGGGGAAAAAGATTTCTTTGATTATACTTCACAACAAATTATTAGAATGGGATAATTGCTGTTTCTGTGCTTGTTTTTTTGTTTATTTTGCTCTCCTGAATGAGCTTCTGTAGTTGAACATCTCATTGTATGTTATCATACTTTCAAAAATGTTCACTAGGTATTGCCGTAATGTATTGCATTTTTCTCCCCCTCTGGTAAAAAGGCCAACTTATTCTCCTTTTTTCTAGGGATGTCGTACAGGTTTTCTCTTTCGAGCACACTGTCAACCTCTGTCATTCCTACATCTCTGTTCTTGCTGTTGAAGCACCTCTCAATATTCATGTCGCCTTCCGCCCCGCTCTTCTGTCTTCAGTGTCTGAGCACTTGTTTCCTCCTCTCTGTGTTAATTGCTGTCTCCACATCGCCTTTTGCATTTGTCATTATCCTCTATCTCCCTTCCCTGTCTCTTCCTTATCTTTTCTCTCTTTGTGCTCCTTTGTCAGCCTGTCTGCTTTCTTCATTCCGCATATCATTCTTTGACATAATCTTCTATCTCAGTGGTTTTTTTCTGTGTCTCCTTTCTATTGTGGAGCCCAACGTGTTTGTTTTAGTGGTTTACTGTCTGGTTTCTCTTGAGCCCTGGAGATGAATTATTGAACAGTCTGACCCCTGGATGCACAGCTGCTGTTTGGCTGTGGTGTGTGTTTCAATTGTTTCAGTGCTTCTGGTGTTTTGAGCATCTAAATTAACCATGGCCTGAGGAACTATGTTTTCAGGTCCTATATGTTTGCGCCCGTCTTTGTTCCATACTTGTGACATGTCAAGAACACTTTGAGGGGATGTCTTCCATAAACCACTCAGACTCAAGGATGATGGATGAATTGATCCAGTTTATGGTTTTATTTTTGTGCTAAGCAGCAGGAAGCTTGTGCCCAAGGTGCTAAATGTACTTTCACAAGCTAATGTTTGATGTTTCTCTGGTATAATTTTGTGTACATGTTTGTGTGTGCTGACGTTAAGTGTCAGCCTTAGTCAGACAGTTTTTACAGAAATAGCAAACCATTTTCATTCTCATTGTTGAAGCAAATCGAGTCTATTTTTAACAGCAAGTCACAGATAAAACAGAAAGTAACATTTCAGGCCATTTCAAGTTTTTGTTTTCCTTTTTCATGTTTTTGGGCTTGATGGACAGTCAGAAAGTAAAGATGAGGAGACAAGGGACAGTGATGACAGCAATCCATACATTTGGTTCAACTTGTCCAGGATGCCCCATTTAAACTCAGTTACTTATGCATTAAATTATTATTATTCATTAAATACATTAAATTTATCTGGCAATACATCCTTGTCTTTGTTAAAACTGTTATCAGGATTTCTTGTTTAAACTTTACCATCCCATTCAAAGCTGTATTTTGTGCTGCTGAATTGTGTTGTGCAAGTCGACTCTTATAAACATGCTGGATAATATGGCTGCAACTAACAAATTTTTTCATTAAAGCAAAACTTTATTGTAGTTATTAATTGGTTAATTGGTTGTTACAAAAAATGTTAAACAAAAGAAACGAAGCCCACATTTTTTGGGCATTTAAATAGATTTTTTTTTCCCTCACCAGTATTCCACTGCATTAAGACTCTCAAATTATTACAGATGCATATACACTTATATACGTAGACTAAAAAAAAAAATCCATCCTAATGATTATTTTATCCAGGTACCTATAAAATTTTACCTTATTGTTATTATTGTTGTTATTGCAATGAGCTTTATTTTGGTTGAATAAATGCTTATAATCATAATTTCAGTAAATATTAAATCCTAACAAACATGAAACTTGATACAAAACTTTTTTGACAGCATTTAGTTTTTTATATATAATAGGTTATTTAAATGCTGTAATTTCGTAAATGTTTTGAATAAAGTTTATTTACAGAAAGGCAGTGCGATTGTACCAACAACCATTCCTGGAGTTGATTCTGTAATCCCATACTTACAGGAGGAGGTTTTTATATCTTCAAAACCAACTCAGTTACACTTTTTTGAGCTTTGATTTAATTAAAGACATGAGTGGAAGTTTTGACACGGCTGCTGCTTCACTTCTTTAATTGTGTGCAATTGCCATAAAATGTAGTAACTTTCCAGAATAACGGTTAAAATGACAGTAATCCAAAATAGCTGGGAGATGTGATTTTTGCTGCGTTGTCTGCGAGTTAAAAGTCACGACTTTTGTGTGTGTCTGACAGGCTGTTCAACTTGACCCTGAAGAAGCTGATCATGCTGAAGGAGCTGGACAAAGACCTCACGTCTGTGGTCATCGCCGTCAAACTGCAGGTACCAGATATCCCTACAGTCAACCACCGCAATTCATAAAACTATTATTATGCTCGGCCAACACATCATAATATAATCTAACTTGATGATGATGCTATTATAAAGAAATAAAAAAACATTCATGATTATAGAGTATATTGTTTTAACGGGGAAGAAGCTAAGTCATCAGCATCAGCACAATTATATTTTGGGAGGTAAAGGAGAAACTTGGTATTTTTTAACCTGAGCCCTTTTTCCTGGTCTTTAATGCTCTAAAATTTCACAATGTTACCAGATGCTCGCTCTGACATTAGACCAGTTAGTGGCAAGAAAAAACCCCCCAAACAATTTATTTCCAGTGTTCCTATTTGCCCTGTGGCGTTGCATTGTATATGGAGTCATTTTCAAACAAAATATGTATTTTCAGATTAAAGTTCACCAAGAAAGACTAATGATCTCACTTTAATGAATTGTGCCTTATCAGTGCGTGTTGAAATTTTGCTAGATAAATAACAACTGGAGCTCTTCTTTCCTGTTCATTGGTTCCCCCATAAGGATCTAGCAACACTTTCTCCTCTTCATTTACATACAAAACACTTTCCCCAAGTCCTCCACAGTTGTGCACTTGAAATAACTTGTTATTTATCATTTAACCTTTACTTCTTAACCTTTCCTCCTCTGTGTCACCTGTGTCTCCCTAATCGAAGAAAGCAAGCCACTTGTTGATGCACTATAGAATTAATGTTGTTAAAATTCATCTTTAATGCCGTGGCTGCACTCCCAGTTTTTGCCCCTTGGCTTGTTTTCCTTCCTCACCATCTCCATCTGGTTTTCTATCTAAGTAAACTAATACGTTCTCTGCTGTTTCTGGCACGCAATAACATTTTAAGCTGTTTATTTTCTTCTTCCTCCTCTCCCCCGCCCTCCTTTGCTTCGCAGCATGTGGCTGATGAGAGATCATTGTTTTAACTCTGCTGGAGTCGGCATGCTCATAGTAATCTTTCCATCTCTCACGGTTTTCTGTCCCTGCTTCCATGACAATTCTCTTTTGTGTTTTTCCTCTCCCTCTCGCCTCCTCAGGGCTCCAAGCGGATCCTGCGCTCCAACGAGATCCTGCTGTCCTCAGCAGGGCTGACGGAGACCGACCTCCAGCTCACCTTCTCCCTGCAGGTAAAGACGAGGCTTCAGTGGAGCGCCTGTCAGTCAAGCACACACAAAAGCTCTTTAAGTTTGTTTGTTTTTTCTTCATGAGTAGCTTGACATACAACAACAAAACATGCACGTTGAAATTCTTAGCTCTAAATGTCACAACAAACAAATGATGTGCAGGTAACAGCGCCACACTTGATTATTTTGAGTTTTAGGGTAGGTAGAGGTTCTGTCACTGTGTTTTGGGAGTCACATTGGAGGTGGAGAGGCACAGATTGAAGCACAGTGGTGCCCTGGAGCTAGAAAAACAAATCTGCAAAATCCAGACTGAAAAATAATCCAATTCCTAAACTCTACTCAAAAAAAAAACAACAACAAAACTTTACAGTAGAGAGTGTTTCTCTTGTCTCTTACTCCTCTCAGGTAACAGCTCGTCATGGTGACAGATCTGTCAGTCTGTACTGCATTGCAGTATTTTCAAATAAAAAGCATGCTAACGTGCTGATAATAACCAGCAAATATTCATTGGCTTCTTAAAGTGTTTTCATGCTAGGATGTGATACTTAGGGCTAGAATTAAACTATAACTAATGGGACTATGATCGATTATAAGATAAAGTCTTTGGTTGAGTTTTAATCTCAATATGTGCTGAAAGAAAGGTCACTACACCAATCAGCCTCCATATTAAAACCAGCTACCTCACATTGCACTGGTGCCACCAAGCATCTCTGACCTGTCAGGATATGGACGGGGGAACTCTGATGTTTTCCTGTAAAGTGGGGCCCTCTGTCCCAACTGTTTGATTGTATTGGAATCTGGGAGGTGGTAGACAAGGTCATGTTTCATGGAGGGCTGTACTTGGTCTGCAATCATGTTTAGGTCGTTGCTATCTGTCCAATTAGCACATGAGTGCAAGGACCCAAAGATTATTATTGTTTTCACTTCACTTGTCGCTGTAAGTTTGTTGTGTCGGTTCATCATCTGGACACTATGAGTCTCTCTCATCGTTTTATGTAGGGTTGAGCACTTTGGTCGACTTAGGCAAACTCTGCTTTTGAGGCGAATCTGAGCAATTATAATAATTAATGTCCTTTTGCATCTGTGACCAAACATCAGATAGCTTCATTTACTTACAGATCCGAGGTACATAAACAAACCGGTGAAGCAATGCACCCAATTCGATATCCTTGACATAGTGTAAATAATGCAACATGATTGATATGTACAAGTGTGTTGGATGAGAAGTTTGTGCCAATAAAGAGCTGTCTGTAATGCAATGACATATTTTATTGGAGCAAATGGAGACAAAAATGAGACTGCAATCTAGATGATTGATTTTTTTGAAAATAAATAAATGATTGTCCGTCAAGTGCATACTGAAATATTTCAGTCGGACTCAAAATAGACCAGCCAACAGATGGCCCGACCCGACAGCCATGCTGTTACGCTAGCTTTTCACAGCCTGTAACCTTTTGCATGATTATCCGCTTCCTCCGCACTGGGACTGATGCAACCTTTTAAAAAAACATTTATATTTTCTCAACAATTTGGTGGAATTTTTCTCAAAAAACAGGTAGTACAAATAAAATGATACCTCAGATTAATTTTTAGGCAGCAGTAATCAAACAAAAATGCTATGATTTCATGGATGGGACTATTTTTAAAACAGATAAAACTCATGAATTTTTTCAAAATATGTTCACATCCTCATTCTGTTTTTGGTCTTTAATTGAGCGTCATTAAACGTAATCGGCAGTGGTGATCTGAATCGAGTAAATAGCTCCTGCTTACACAAATGATGAAAAGTGACAGGTTCTAGGGCTGCTTCAGACCACAGCAGGCATGAAAGCTCACGCAGCGTTTTACATTCACCTCCTGCGTGCATGCAGGCGGAGCATGGTTAATGTAATTCCCAGTAGGGTTTCATCCACTCTAAATTATGCTTTCCAATTTCCATGTTTCTAAATGCTGCTTAAAGGTCATGGAGTTTTTCTCTCTGGCTCTTAGCGAGTGCAGCGAGACATTATACATTATACATTAAACTTCCTACAGCAGCACAGAGGGAGCCTATAAATACGGAGATGTAGGCCGATTTCATGGCTCTGAACAATGTTACAGGAATTAGTTGTGTTCCATGTATAATGTGCTCCTTAATGATGGGTTATGTCATAGTTTGGATGTGATTAAGTGGTTCAAGACTTTAGGATGCCGGAGACAGGTCAGCGGGTGTGAGCTTTACCTTACGCAACGAGCCAGTCACATTGGCCTAATTATCAGGACCTGGAAAACAAATGTTTATGTACGTGCTGGCTTATGCCTGTGTGTTTACCCGCAGTATCCACACTTCCTCAAAAGGGACGCCAACAAGCTTCAGATCATGCTGCAGCGTCGGAAGCGGTACAAGAACCGGACCATCCTGGGCTACAAGACGCTGGCCCTGGGACTCATCAACATGGCTGAGGTAATATGAATATACAGTATATACTGTAGACATCTGTGATGTCCAGCGCCTCACAGAAGTGACTCTCAAGTGTTTACACTGCTCATTTACTTCTGCTTCAGTTGGTGTCAAGACTTTTCCCAGTAGGCTTCTCTCAGCATTTAGCAAATTTGGACACGAAAATAAGATATTAATAGGATTTTGATGGCAGTTTTCTAGTCGAGAAATCAAACAGCTGTACCAAAAGGCATCAAACTGTATCTTATTGCTGCATTATCGAGGGGCCTTATTATTTGCTATTTTTATTCTTCCCGTATCCAAAAATTGTAAAGTGAGTATTTATTGGTATTTATTTTGATAATTATAAACAAGTATAGAGTAAATTACATAAAAAGATATTCTACTATCTCTATATATAGAGATAGTAGAACTGCAACCATTAATTCTTTAGCAAATTAATTCTTTTGAAAGAAAAATTACAATTTTATAATTAGCTAATTGTTTGAGTCTCATTTTAAGCAAAGTTATTTAACATTTATTGGTTCCGCTTCTTAAATGTCAGGATTTGCTGCTTTTCTTTGTCATTTCTGCCAGTAAATGAAGTCTCTTTGGGGTCTTCACTATTGGTCGGAGAAAAGAAGCAATTTGAAGACGTCACTTTGGGCTCTAAAAAAATATAATGAACGTTTTCCACTTTTTAGGCAATTTATAGAGTAAATGATTAATTGATTTAATCACGAAAATAATCGCCTGATTAACCATTGATTAATAGAATCATTAGTTGCGGCTCTATAATAAATTATGTTGTCTAAATATCGGCACGGCCCGCTAATGTCAGTGGCAATGCCTGTAATACAACACGTGGATATTTTTTACATGATAAAAATAATAATACACTTTATTTGTAAAGCACCTTTAATACAAGAAAGTCGATAATTAAGACAGTTAAAGTAAAAACCTTAAGAAAAAAACAAACAAAAACATTTTTTTTTAATTGCCAATTTTAATTGTTTGGATTTTGTAGTTATTTTCGATTATTGATCTTTGTTCAAGCAACCATCTGCTCCTGTAGAGCGCTACTTTTCTAGTCACTGGTCTGTGACAAAGCCAGGTTTTCCTAAACTGGGGTTACAACCTGATCAAACCTCTTGTTTGATTCTTCAGAGTCCAACCCTGGCATTTCCCTGGTCCCCCTGGTTCCCCCTGGTACCCTGGAGACCCAGTCCCTCCCTAACGAGCCTTGGGACATTTGACCATTTTCCACATATATCGATCAAATTTACACCTGTGTTCTTGTGACACAAGCGTATTAGCTCCACTGTTCTGTTGCCAAATACCAATATCAAAACAGTTTCCTCTTCTCGTCATGTTAATAAGCTTAGTTCATTTTTTGGGGATGATTTAAATTTAACTGTCTGCTGAGTATTGCAAGTGCTCCTTTAATGTTTCATGGGGTTTCTGGCAAACAGTCCAAATGCCATGAATACCTAGGTTACGATTACATAAAACCAAAAATAAAGAGAAAATACTGTGAAGCTGAGAATAGGGAAGGTGCTGCATGAGCACTAAGTGTCCTTGCATGAAGGCCAAATCTACTGTAATACAATAAACGGTGTCTTATTTAAGCTGCACACTAATCTTTTAGATTTTTTTTCCTTTTGAAAAAGGGTATAAACAACTTGCTACTCTAAAGTAAATCCTGGCATTTCAAGTCTTCTACAGAGACTGGATGAGTTGTGGTTTTACGGCAGGTGGAGGTGTTCGTCTCCTGCACTGTTCAGCACAGATGGAGGTTGAGCCACGTGTCTGAGGGCTCGTCAGCTGCGAATTTCTGAGTCAGCTGAGGCTCGACCCGTTTCAGCCAGACAGGCGTCCCAGCTGATTTGAGCTGTTGACCTAACAAACTACTAGTCGCAGGCTCATTTCCCCCAAACATGCAGCCTCTGCCTCCTGTGTCAGTCCAGCCTCAGTCTGACAAAGTTCACCTAATAACCTAACCTAATATCAAAGAGACTCTTGGGGATGATCTTCTGTCTGTTTCCCCTTATGTCTCCTTTGTCATTAAGAAACTTTTATTCATTGCATTTATGGTGCTAACTTTCATTTAACCTTCATCAAAACTCAATTCAAGCGAGTGCAGTTGAAAATCAAACCAAGGGTTTGATCTTTGCCGCCTCCCCCCACTTCTCCTTTCCACCGCCATAAATGTCACCATAAATCTTCCAATTAAGTATTAGCCTCCACTGCCAAAAAGCTCCTTGCACCCTCAATCTCCCAATATGAAAAATTTTATAAAAGGGGCTGTGATTAATGGCTGTGTGCACATGTGGACGGGAGGAGTCAGAATTATATAATTATCTCTCACCTCCAGCAAAGAGAAGCAGAGATAGGTTTGGTCCCCCGGATGCTTGCAGACAACTTCAAGGATCAAATTAAGACAAGTGCAACTTTGGAATAAACTGATAGAGTTTATAAATAAAGACACTATTCTTGTGAAACACAACTTAAACAAAAAAAAAAAGTGTTGCCACTCTACACTTTGTGATGCCTACTGCCCGTGTAAAGCTGCTTCTACATGTAAAATAAAATCAAATTTTATCCACGAAGCTCCTTCAGCTGACAGTTTCAGCTGCAAATGACTTCACAGAGGGCAAAGGACACAAATAAATGGACACAAATGCTCATTTCCTTCACAGAAACAGTAAAAGGCTCTGCAGAATAAATTCTGCTTCACTCGAGTCTTCACGCATTTCACATTTCAGTCTGAAGTATCATTTCAGTGCCACTTGCTTCCTTGTTAGGGCAGGTAGTTTCCACCCACCCAGCAGGTAAAGTTCCTTTTCACTAATGCACATGGAGGAAAATCTATTAAGCTGCTGTCGCCGCACTCTGTGTTACATTACCATAAACATGTTCTCCTATTCAGTGTTGAGGTATGGATGAAACCTGAAGTAGCTCCTGTTGTCGGAATGTATATATAAAGCACATTAAATGAATTAAGTCAAAGAACATCAACACGTTTTTCATTCGTCGGAATTAAAGAAAACCTGAACAATACTGTGCTTTGGTGCTAACAGTGTTTGTGTCTAAAGCAGGACTCCAGTCAAACCTGCATGACTTATGGCTTATGAAGTCTGCACATCAGTCATCCAAGATCTGTCTAAAGTTCAGTTATATTAGCTGACTTCAACCTGTGGGTAATATACTGCTCCTACCGAAGCAATTAAGCCTATCAGAAAACAGGAAATTCATTAATAAAGGGTGTGTTTTATTGCCTATTAATTCAACTCTGACTTGTGAGAGAAAAGTAGTGTTATTTTTTGGTTTTAAAAGCTTCCATAACCAGGTCACTTCAGAGTTTTTGGTTATATATAATAACTGGTGGCTGGAAGCTAATGTTGTTATTGTTAGTTATTTTTAATTGGGCTATGAGGTCACTGCTGGAGAAGCTTTATTTAAGGTAAATGTAAAATGAGAATATGAGTTATACATAAAAATGGTGCGTTAATGATGCTGAGAAATGGTTTTTGACTGCAGTTCATTGAAGTTAGAAGCCATTTAGTGTAACTGATTGCAATAACATTCATATTTCCTAACATGACTGAATAAAGCAGCTTCATGACATCTGAGTCAGCTCATATTTTCATAACTTCCCCTTATGTGTCCTTGTGCCCTCATGGTCAATCTATTGCACATGATGATGTGCAATAATGTATCACTTATTTGTTGAGCAAAGCCGGAACTTTCACGCTCACTAAGCAAACCTGCTTCTTCCAACTCATTTGCAAAATCAAATCAATTTTTTCAGCCACTGATCTGAAATACTAATCAGTGCCCTAGTTTGGTGTCTTTTCTCTTCTCTTAGCCATGTAGCATTGTCACACCACTTCTACATTCCCTTCAATGGCTTCCCATCAGGTGTAGAATAGATTTAAAGATACTTAACAGACGCTATGTAAAAAAAATTCTTGAAAATATGCAAGCCTATAGGGCCCTTAAATGGAAACCTACAATACCATTACAATTTTCAACATATATATTGGATATTTAAGTAAAAAGTTAAATGAAAATGCAATAGATGCTTCTTATATGCAGTTTTGAAATCCCTCCCCAGAAAATTTAGCCACCGTTCACACCTTGGCTAATGTGATACCAGCGACCCATATGATGACCGGGGGGAGAGACAACACAGCTGATGGGGGGTGGATGTGTGACACATAGATTGGGGGCTGGGCATTATACCCATTGTCCACTCTCCTAGGTGTGAATTATCCTCCACAAGGTTAAATACTGGGGACTCCCTACCAGAAATTTAGAACTGAAGAAGCTTCTTGTATGAGAGGTCGAAACGTTTTCAAGGAACTACAAGAAGTCCAGTTGCCTTCAACTTAAAAACCAAGACTACCATGACCTGGATGACTGAGAATCTCCACAGACAATGTAGCAGTACTGTGTGGATAAGGCTGTCGCCATAATAAGCTGCTCAGACTTCATTTGCTCTCTGAATATGAGCAGACTGCTGAGAGAGGCCGGATGTCACTCAGCGAGACGTGTTGCTGTTGCTTGCTGACTCACATGTTTCCCAGTCATCATCGCTGACAGTTTCTGTTTTTTTTTTGTTAATATCTGACTGCTAATTTTGTTTATCTTCTCCAACATGCTTTTTTTTTTGTTTTGTTTTCATCCTCTCCTCATATCCTGCTTTATGTCTGTCCTCATTTCTCCACGTCTGCAGAGCGTTTGAGTCTCTCTTATTTGCCTCTTTTCCTCTTATCTCCTCCTCCCTGCTGTGTGTTTAAGCAGACCGCACTTGAAATAAGTCTTTTTTTTTAACTGAATATTTCTGTGGGAACTTGAGGCGTCTGACTGTGTTTGCTTCAATAGTTTTCTTGTTTCCATTTGCATGCTCCCGTTTTGGCATTCATATGCTTCTCTTCTAAGAAAAAAGTTGCAGCAAATCAGGATTAAATTCTCACACGGAGGATAGGAAACATCAGAATCAGGATTTATTGCCTGTAAGAAAGTGTTCCTGTGAATGGCATTTATTTGCTTTGAAAATTCATTGGATAAAAATAGACTTATTAAACAAATGGACATTAAGAATATAAAGTTTCAAAGATCATGGCAATGATGTGTCTGGATTTTCAAAAATAATGTTGATTAAATCGAGAAACTAGTCAAGGATTATATCAACTTTTTTTCTTGGCTTTACGAGCTGCAAAACAAAGGTTGTTGCATTTCATTATTGTTACTACGTGAAATAGACATTAAAATTCTAAAGGACCATTTGGACAAAATTAGGGCTACGCGATATAGCCACAAAAGCAAATTGCAATTGTTGTGACAGGTAATGCAACTGTGATATGACTCACGATTAGTGGAAAAAATCATTTTGCATCACATTAAGATGCCCCTGCACTGGTGACAGCCTGGGCCGGAGGCATTATGTCTCCAGGTCGGCCATTGTTGCTAGCATGATATCTCAAGAACCCTTTGAGGGATCTTCTTCAAACTTTGCACAAATGTCCACTCTGAATTAAGGGTGAACCGAATGGTTTATAGAGGTCAGAGGTGAAAGGTAAAGGTAACTACAGCCTCATGTGGGCCTCACTTGTAAACACAAAACTCAAAGATCAAAGTAACTTACAATTGGTGTAGAGGTCACAGGTCAAAGTCACTGTAACCTGAAATCTTGTGATCACATCTCAAGAATGCGCTCGATTAAATTTGGCAAAAAGGTACATTTGGACTTGAGGGTGAATTGATAAAATTTTGGAACTCAATGGTCACTGTGATCTTCCAGATTATGAGATGGCACTAAAGTGGGGTTTTTGGCTAATGTGAAAGAGTCATTAGAAACAACAACCTAATCTGTACCTTCCCTTTATGTTTGCCCAACACAAACTCACTCATCCAAGAATTATATGACAATCTTCACTGTATTTATTTGACCATTCGTCTCACTTCATTGAATTACTACCATTAAAGTATTTCACTGCTTCTTATATCCTTATTTACTTGTGTTTTTTAATACAATAATTTTGACCCCCATACACTTAACCAGCTCAGTAATCCAAAGTTTAAAACAAAATATGCACCTAACCTTTGGGGAGAAAAAAAAAAGATTTCTACTAATCACACCACCACAAAAACCACCCGGGCCTTCTTATTGACCCACCAGTGTAGTTGCACTGTTTGCTTTGTTTGGTTTTAACCACCAGGCGGTAATTTTTCTAGTTATAGAAAAAACTGCTGCAGTCATTGTTATGCGACAGTAGCTGGATTTTGTAATAAAAAATGAAAATGTTTTCTTAAACCTGGAGAACAGGATTTTTAGCCCAGGACTTCTAAAAGTTTAGGCTGTTTTGACACATATTTAGCTTTGATCATATACAGTAATTGCAACTTTTTGCTAGTTGCAGTATTGATTGCAGTATTGATTATTGGTCTAACCCTCGTGTGTTTCCTCTTCGTCCAGGTGATGCAGCACCCTAGCGAAGGCGCCCAGGTGCTTGGGCTCCATAGTCAGCTGAAGGACGCCTCGGTGCCCGTCGCCGAGATCCGAGTCTACTCACTCTCCAGCCAGCCCATCGATCACGAGGGACCCAAAGCGAAGATGTCTGGTGAGTGCATCGCCTGCCGCTGGCCTGTCCTCCTCTTTTTCAGCGTGCCCCCAGTCATCATGTCCTCTGTCTCTCCAGATCGCTCCCCTGATATCGACAACTACTCCGAGGAGGAGGAAGAGAGCTACTCTTCGGAGCAGGAAGGCAGCGACGACCCCATTCATGGACAGGTGTGTCTGGTAGTTTTTTGTTTTTGTTTTTTTCCTGACACCCATGTTTCCATTAATAGCCTCACAGAAGGGGAAAAATGTTATTAAATAATTTTATCTCATTCAGAGTGAATAGCAGAGAGTGTCCAAGTCTTTTTTTATTGTGTCACCTTTTCTCTCACAGCTTATGCGAGTGTGAGTGAGAGAGAGAGAGAGAGAGAGAGAAAGAAAGGCACGGAGGGTGACCGTGCTCGGCGCCCGTCAGTGCGAGAGATTGGAGGAGGGAGAATTAAAGGCGCAAACAGGCAGTGGAAAGCGATAAGAAGCGAGCAACAAGGCTTTGGAGGCCGAATTGAAAAGACTGAAATGAAGAATGGAGAGAATGGAGACCAAAAGGGGGGGAAGGGAGCAGACAGGAGCAGTGAGATGAGGCAAAGTAAAGGGGAAAAAAAAAACGCACAAAATTGTCAATGAAATTGTGAGTTGCAAAATGGTGATTTGTAATTCGGCTGCATGTAAATTACTGAAATATATGAGCAACGTGAAGAAGTGCAGATAATCACAATGGATTATTGGACATTACAGGAATTTGCTTTTGTTTAATGCCTCAAAATAAATGAACAAATATGTTTACAACCGGCTCATGACAGCAGAGCTTTTATGAGGATGGTGTCATCATAACTAAAAGAAACCAAAAGTATGAGATTAAAGATGACAAAACTTCCCTGACACGTCTGCTGAGCGTGTCATTTTTTTTAAACATGACACAAACCTCTTCCTCCCCTCTCGCAGTATCTGTACGACGAAGACGAGGAGGTGAGGAAGAAGAAGCCGAGGCGTAAGCTTCCTTCCAACGCTGCCAACACCAGGGTAGGAATCATCCCCCCTCTCTCTTCCTCCTCCCTGCTTCTCTGTCTCTACCTGTTTTTCAAGCAATTTGCTGTGAGCCAGCTTCGTGATTGTGGTGTCACCTCGTTCACTCTCTCCTCTCTGCTCCTCCCTCCCTCGTTCTCCTCGCTGCTGTTTTTTTTCCTCTATAAATCCATTTTCTCTCCCTTATCCTCCACACATGTAATTGGGCCCAATTTTGCGAGAGAGAAAACACAGAGACACCATGAGCACGGCAATAAAACTAACCACACAGAGACATCGCTCAGCATATACACAGATTAACACGCAATCATCGACAACACTGAAAATGACACCCGACCTGTGTGCGTGTAGCAGCAGGGGTTTGTCTCAGCTGGTTATTAATGCAGTGCTCCTATTGAGATCTCCATGACACTGTCACTGCTGCTCCCTAACACCAACACCGGGGGACAGACAGACACACACACACAACCAGAATTTCGTTTTTCGAGCACTTGATGAACACATACATATGTTAAACATAGACACACACTCAAAGGCCTCTACTAACCAAACTAAACCTAATTCTAATTTTGACGTAAATGAAAATGTTCACCATGTCCCCACTTCCTCCTGTTGTACAAGAATAAAGCCAAAATATCTTGGATACAAGTGCTGCCATCTTGTGCTGGTGATGTAATTTTGAGCCAGAGTGTTACAGTAGTGATCAGGCGTTGATTGAAGCTGTGTTATTGAGCTCCAGCCGATACACCTGCCTGCTCAATCATTAGCGCTGTTCAGCTGTCAATCATTACGTTTCACCTTGTTTTTATGGCATCAAATAACTGGAACATACAGTACATGAGCATGAGAAGAACTCCCTGAAAAGTCAGAAACCACATTCAGGGAAAAATGTGTTACGGGTGTAGTATGGACAAAATCCTCTATAACAATAATTTCACATCACCATAACTAGTATATATGTATATATCTCAAAATAAAGAATGTTTTCTGTAAATTTTATGAAAAAATGTTTCTGCAAAAGAACAATTTTTTGATAGTCCTGTGAACTTATTAGCTGAAAACCAATGTATTTGAATATGAAATAATGTTAATTGATTCAGGTCCAAATCTTGACATTTCAGTATAACATATTTGCATTCTACCTATCGTGTTAATAATTTGCATAGTGACTGACCTCTACAGGTTAAAACGTGCCTTTGCAGTTAGTTTTCATGAGCAGAAAATTCTCCCTCTTCAGTTTAGTTTGTAAAGGACTGTTTTATAGTCAGTGTCAAGACTTCTTGATCCAAACGACAGAAGTCCCCCCTCATTTAGGTACAAGTTTATCATCATCTCATGTTGGTTTGGCTTTGGCTGTGTCTCAGGTTGTTGTGGGGGATTTTTCTGTGTCTGTTAACCCAGACCGCACATAGCGAATGTAAAGTTGGAGCCAAATGACATAAAAAGCTGCCCCAAGTTAGGTCACAGACGCTTTGTAAGAGTGGAAATATAAGCGATTATATCTATCGATAGATATAGCAATAGATAGTTTTCTCTCATCCTACGATATACAGTATATCGTCATATTGCCCAGCCCTAGTTTGGACAAAACTCCTTCCTGGCCGAGGAGGGTTTATAACCTATACTGCAGCCCACCACCAGAGGGCACATACAGTGCTTCGGTATCTGTTTTAGACAGCTCTTATGTTATTCGTCCTCATATGATTTTAACCTGAAAACTTAAACTTCACACCATTAAACAGCCCTTAAAATCCGTTAGGACCAACAGAAATGTCCTCACAACATTGGTTTAAAGCAAAAAATGTATCCACACAAAGAGAGAAACACACGCCCACACCCACAAATATACACTCGACCCTCTCCACCTCTAGCCGGACACTGGGACACAAACTTCAGAACACTCCAGCTCTGTGCAGCCACACAGACACACACTTATGGTGTTGATGAAGGCTTTGCTCTGAGCTGAATGTTGCTCCCCTGAAGCACTCATTTTTCAGAAAGAACATTATTATTCAAGTGTTTCCTCCCTAATTAGTTTGTTCTGCCTTACAGATATGAAGCCACAGCAGACCGTTTTCTTTTTGATATCTGTCACTTTTTGATTTTCACCTGTTCTGTGCATTCAATTGCTTTAATGCCCAAACAAGGACTTAAGATTTAATCACATGTTGCAGCATGTTATGGCACATTTATAAGCACTGTGTGAAGGTTTTAGTGCTGTTGCTCATCGTTTCTCTTTACAGCTGTAACTTTCCTGTTTTGCCTCATCTCAAGTTCTCATTGTATAGCATCAAAACTCTAAAAAAAAAAAAAAACCCCAAACAATTGCACATTTTCTGATTAATAACCCACATATCAACTTGCTGGTGCAAATGGAGCATTTAACAGCTATAGAGCCAGATGTTACCTTCAGGTGCCACCCTCCACCTGAGTCCTTACTGCTGGACCCAGGTTTGACTCCAGCCCAGGTCCTGTTTTTTCTCACGTGTTCCCTATTGATAGAAAAAAGTCAAAAATAACTCTAATGCTTTTTCTCTATAGCAAAGTAAAAGTTAAATGTCAGTGTTGACGTCACAGCTTTTTCCTTTTTCTCTGCCTGCAATTGGAAAATAAGACCAAATTTTTGCTAAATAAGGTTTTGTAACTCTGAAAAGTGTGAGCCAGAGCATTACAGTGTAGCTATCAGTGGTATTTTCAAATGCCACAGAAAGAGATTGATTGAAATGTTGAAAATCCTGCGCTGCTGAGTCACATTTAATAAATGCTCTATGTACTACTTCTTTTTATCAAGCCCTCAGCCTGTTTGATAAATAAATACCCGTCTGTACTTATTCAGATAAACATCTGCGAGGGACGATGCAATATTGATAACCTCAATAACACTGACACTCTACGAATTTCAGTTTAATAACACGGGAAGACTGTGCAGTAAAACACTCTACGTGACAGACAGAGATATGCTGGTGTTATGTCCATTAACTGCTGTGCTTTGAGTCACCAAGCATGCTGAGAGAGCTCTGAAATTATCATTTTATCGTGCTCCCATCATCTCTTTCTTCTCCATGCATCATCCATTCATCTCCTGAGCCTCTCATGTTGTCACATATCTCTTTCCCCCATTTTCTCTCTCTGCAGCAACCCAACATCAAGCAGAAGTTCGTTGCCCTGCTGAAACGCTTTAAAGTCACTGATGAGGTACGCACTCGTTGTCTCACGGGGCGTCTTGTGAAGACACACAAAGTGCTGTGTGGGAGAGATGTGGCAGGACAACTGAGACTCAGCTGGCGGCACAAAATAAAGGAGCCGCTGTCAATTTTAGAATAGAACAGAAATATATGAGTTTATGTGCTTCTGGAACAGTTCCAGTGAATGGTGCGTGTTTGATCTTGCACTCTAGTTTATTTTAGTGTTTGCTCAAGTGTGTGTTTCTCTTGTTGGAACATGGTGGGTTGCTGTTCTTGTCTTTTTCAACCTAAATTTGTGTCTTAAAATCACCCAAATTGTACTTAAAAACTTAAAAACTGCTGTATATTGTTTGGTTTTTTTTTCAAAAACTACACTAACTCTAAAATAGTTACTGCTTATATTCATATTATCAGTGATTTTTTATTTATTTTCTATTTTTTTTAAACTATGACCTGTGAATCTTATCTTCTCCTCCCTCATCTGGGCTTCGTCCAGGTGGGTTTCGGCCTGGAGCACGTGTCGAGGGAGCAGATCCAGGAGGTGGAGGAGGACCTGGACGAGCTCTACGACAGTCTTGAGATGTACAACCCCAGCGACAGCGGGCCAGAGATGGAGGAGACCGACAGCATCCTCAGCACACCCAAACCTAAACTACGGTAACAGTAGTAACCAAAGATATGGATCCAGACCCTTTTAATACTTCATGATTGACATGGCCACGAGTCTCCAATAACAATTTAGAGTGCCCTCTTTTGGTGAAAACTGCTCATTGCACTTGTATAGAACGTAGTTTATTTCACGTTTCCATGAACCACAAGGGTTAATTAACTTTAAATATTTTGAAAAATGAAATGTCATTCCCAGTAATTTATTTAAAGCGGATCTTTTATAAAGAAAGCCCATGAAAAGGCAGCTTTGTCTCACAGCAGGTCCTGTGATCAGATAAACTGGATGAATCAACTTTCAAAAAGGTCAAATGAGTCAAAGAGAAGCATTTTTTAAATAGATCCCAAACTTATTTTTAGTCCTTTTCTGATTATGTTGTGTGCACTTTTTACTCTGCTGTGCTTTATGTTTTCATGCCTTTTTAATCTGTTTTAGTATCTTAATAGCACAATGTGATTGAAAGTTGCTATGAAACGGTGTTATGAGTTACTAAAATTATTATCTGACACCTAAAAAGCAAAAACTATATAAATAAATGTGATAGAAGTTTACTTTTTTGGTGGAATTTTTAAAGATAAAAGGCCTTGCAGGCTATAGATAGGCTGAAGTAATGAAAATGATGGCTGAATTCCATTTAGCTGCGTCAGTGTCCTGCTACGTTTGCTCTGGCGACTTTGCTCAAACTTTTCTTTCTCTGTGTGGGTGTGTGTTCAGGCCATTCTTCGAGGGAATGTCCCAGTCCAGCTCCCAGACGGAGATCGGCAGCCTGAACAGCAAAGGCAGTTTAGGCCGAGACACTTTCAGCCCGGTGAGTTGCTCAGATCCTCGGGATGGTGAGCAGGAGGCAACAGCTGAAGGAATGTCACTAATGTGAACTGTGGGGCGTTCACTCATGATAACCTCCTCCATCTCACCTGGGAGTAGAAGGCAATAAAACTTTATTGTTCCCAGAGGGGGCAACGAGACCTCTTTTTAGACTCTTGTCACAGGTGAAACATACAACCATGACTGCATCTGAGGTGAAAGTTTTCCTCTAAATAATTAGATAAATAATAGAATAGATCCAGGGGGGGGTTAATATAAAAGCAGGAAGCACATATTGTAAATAATTTATGCAGTTCTTGTGAAATAAGTTGTTGTTTTTATATTGCACTACATGATGTTTAATGGTATCAGATTATCACGATACACATTTTCAAAGACAATATGATTTGATTGATGCTTCACAACATGATTATCATGATTCAGAATGTATTGTCACACCCCTATTTTCTAAAATTTTGAAAAGTGTGTGTGTTAAGCCGCAGGCCATAATTATCAAAATTAAAATAGTTTATGTATAGGGAGCAAATAGAATATAGTAAGTAGCATTGAAAAATCACAATACTTAAATTTTGTTAGATGCACTAATATATTATAATCACTCCTCTTTAGGTCTTTAAAAAGCATTTTTTTTTTTTTTTTTTTTAGTTGAGATGAGTTTACATCCTTTACACTTTAGATTTTCTGACTTTAGTTGATTTTGTTTTGATCCCAAATGTTCCAATCAGCTTTACAAATAAATGTTTGCATTCATATTGTTCTTTTTCTCCCTGAGGTTCTTTAAATGTAGAAGCTTGGCTACACACTATAGAAATCATCCTCATCTATTAGAAATGTTGTTATAACAAATTTATTGACTCAGTTTACACTTAAGATAGTAAAATAATCATATTGTATTTAAACGGTGGCACTAAGCACTGTAGATTATTAGAATATTCTATAAAATGAAGCAGCGCAAGCTTGAAAACTAAACGCGACTCTGAATTGATGTGTTTAACATACAGAACATACAGTGCAGCCCCTGAAAATCACCTCGCGGGGAACCAGTGTGCACATAAAATTTCTGAAAAGTTCCTTTAATCCAGCAGAAATCCAATAGCTATTTAAGTGTCTCAATAAAAAAAGTTGAGTGGATTTCACTGGATGTCGCACTGCTGCAGTTCCTCCTTTATTGTAGGTCTCTCATAGTTCCAACAATTGTCGGCGTTTTTTTTTCACTGTGAGACAAATTTTGTATCAAACGGCAAACAAAACTTGTTTGATCATGTGTTTTCTTACCTGATGCTGCATGCTGACTTCCACTCGGTCCCTGCTCTTAACAAGCCTCTAGACTGACTGCCGCTTCCTCGTCTTCCAGCAGGGAGAGTATCCTCCTCTTGAGAAGATGAAACCCTCTCGCAGCCGCAACCTGGAGGAGGCGCTGTCTGAGACAGACACACTGGTACGACTCTTAAGTGTGTGTGTGTGGGGGAGGGAGAATCAGAGATGTGTCTTTGTTAAATATCACTTTGATGAGGGGGATTTGCTGCCGTCGGCACTGTAAGTGAGACAGATCGTGAGAGAAGAAAGGGGGGAAAACAGAAAGTGATGGAGTGGCTCCTGACTGTGTGTGTGTGTGTGTGTGTTTGTGTAGGAGCTAACGGATCAGGAGCTGTTTGCTGAGGTGGGCCCCTGCATCACGGTGTCAGTGCCAGAAAAACCCCGGACACCCCTGAAGAGCAGTAAAAGTGAAACACAGGCTATGCCATCACCACGGTAACTTTAGCTTTTTTTTTTTTTTTTTTTTTAATGGACAAATATTTAGGCGAAAGCCTAATTTTTAGCAGTCAATCTCACTCCCTTCTTTGTTCAGGCCTTAAATATGAAATTACAGCTAGCCATTGAGACTTAGCCCTTTTATTGAATGAAAAATGAAGAAAAGTTGAATAGATGAAAATAAATGAATTCAAGCATTATAAGCAATGCACAGGTCCCTTCTCGGTTCAAGGCGTTGACACGTTGAGCAAATATTAACTAGTTACGCAGCAAATCAGTAGCTTGCGTAGCTTGAGCAGTATGGCTTTAGTAATAAAATCACGATTTCTTCAGGCCATGTCATGATACACGGGACATATCATGATAATTCTCTGTTAATGATATGTATCGTTATAGTGATATGAAAATATATATGGTCCAAAAATGTAGCATTTCAGTATATCATGATATGACATAAGTGTTGTTTCAGTATTGACATAAAGGTATATTGTGATATTTGATTTTGTTGCCCGATCCTAGCATTTTTATATCATGATATGGCCTAAAAACAAACGTATTGCGATATTATTTTAAGGCCATAACGACCAGCCCTGTTTTTACTCATAACATTACTCACGTTTGTTATGTTTGTAGTTCGCGCTGTCAGGTGGAACAGCGGTGAGAATCTCAGTCCACGTTTCAAACCGAATATTTGACTTTATGTAATTGTTTCTCCCTCCAGGCTGGACGGAAGCCGCACGCCCCGACAGAAACGCGTCAGCACCCCCATGAAGGAGCGCCAGCTGTCCAAGCCTCTGAGCGAGCGCACCAACAGCTCCGACTCGGAGAGATCCCCGGAGTTGGGACACAGCACACCGGTAGGGTTGCATTCTAACAAACAGACTCTCCAGGATCTTATCGTAAGCTGCGGCATGATTTTTAACTTAGTACACGTAGTGCGCATCAGTATTACCATGGAGGGATTTACACTTTCACTGCCTTTGTTCTGTCCTCCCCCGCCTGCTCCTTCCTTGTGTTTTCCTAAAGTGAAGAATATATCCTGAAAAGAGCTCAGAATGAATTATGTATGTGCTGATGAGTCATTTGAGGAAATGCGTGTGTGCGCGTTCAGCTCCTGAGGAAGGTGGTGTACGACCAGCTGAACCAGATTTTGTTGACGGACTCTGCGCTCCCAGAGAGCCTCATCTTGGTCAACGGTACTGACTGGCAGGGCCAGGTAGGACCGATTTTGTGTGTGTGTGTGTGTGTGTGTGTGCGTGTGTGTGTGTGCGGACGTCATGGGACCTCTTTCAGACGTCTTCTCTCTGTGTGTTTGCAGTATGTTGCAGAGCAGCTCCAGGTGCAGAGACACCCGGTGGTCTGCACATGTTCGACGGCCGAAATCCAGGCGGTGCTGTCTGCCGTGCTCACACGCATCCAGAAATTGTGAGTTTATCATCCACACACACACATTCTGAGTCAAGCCAATCCCTGGGTTGCAGGATGACTCATCTTCTGAGTCTTTCTCCTGTTCCAGGTCTTATTTTTCTGTTTTCTGTCCTGCGTTGGAGCCTCTTCTTCTCCGCCACATTTTTGCCCATATGACACCACACACGTTTATTTCTGTTTATGCTGAAACAGTACTTCATATGTCTTGTCCTTTGTCTCGCTCTATCCCTTCACCCTCTGCTTTTCTTTCGCTCTCACAGCTTCGCCTTGTTGGACGAAGCATATTAAAGAGAAAATAATGGTGTTCGAGATACAAACTGGTTTTATTCTGTAAGAAAAAGAAAGAAAAGCATTACAAAAGATTGAGGAAGCATTTGGTTACCTGATAGACCCCTGATTTCACGGTTCCTTCCTTATTTTCAATGAAACCTGTTTTTTTTTTTTTTTTTCAGTCAGTAAACAGAAGTTGAATTTCTCTGAGAGATTTATGGCAGCTCAGTGTGTTTCCTTGTCTCCAGTGTTTACTGCAGGTGTTTGATGGATGAGACGCTATGATGAAGTTCCAGTTCATCCACCTCCACAACACTAATTACATCTCTCTCTCTCTCTCTCTCTCTCTGCAGCTGTAACTGCAACTCGTCCATGCCGCGAGCGGTGAAGGTGGCGGCGGTGGGCAGCCAGAGTTACCTGGGAGCCATCCTGCAGTTCTTTGTCACCCAGCTCGCCAACAAGACGTCCGACTGGCTCAACCACATGCGCTTCCTGGTCGTGCCTCTGGGTAAGAGAGTCCGCCTGGTCATTAAGAAGTGTCTGTTCTCTGCTGGACGTACATGGATGTGGATACATGTTCATAGACGTGTGCTTTAGTACATTTAGTGTCACATACTTAGATACTCATGTAGTATTTTTTTCACTGTCCAGTGAAAAACGCGTATCTCCAAAACTCGTTTTTTTTAAGGAGCATGAAACTGCCACTTTCAGAAACTGAAGCTCTTTGTTACATAATATAAATCTTACAAAATATAAAGTGTAATAAGACACATTTAGGAGTCGAAATGAAACCTTACGTTAAGGACAGTCATCATTTTCACATTTAATATTTTAAATGGATAGTAATAAGCTCCAATGAAGTCGGGTTATTTACAAGCCCCAAGTCACCTGTTTATGTCCCAATAAGTTACTAAACTGTTGGAAACGTTTCTACATTTGCACATTACCCTAATCATTTTCTTGGCATTTTATATAGAACTCAGGATAATCATAGGGTGATCTGATATTGGCATACATTGTCAGGCTCCCTCAGTCCTCATCTTAAAACCTGTCTTTATTTTGACTATCCCAAGTTTTCTTTCTGAAGTCCCAGCATCATTTCTCTGTTTCTACAAAACCTTGCACTCTTAATATTAGATAATAAAACATCTTTCAGTCATTTGGATTCCCAAGGTATAACTTTAACTCCATTATGAGTTTTGGATACTTTACCGTATGTCTTTTATGTTGGAGGAATTACATGCTTTACTTGATTGTCTCCGTTAGGCTCTCATCCAGTTGCCAAGCACCTCGGTGCCCTTGACAACCGCTACAGCTCCTCCTTCCTGGATGGGGCATGGAGAGACGTGTTCAGCCGCTCCGAGCCGCCGCAGACAGGTACCGCGCCAGTAAATCGACAACCGCTCAAACCATATCCCCGCCCGCGAGTGACATTGTTGTGTTTGTCTCGCCTCCAGATCAGCTGGACGTAGCGGCCAGAATCGCCCAGTACATCAGCGGTGCCACGGTGACGCACCAGCTGCCCATCGCCGAGGCCATGCTCACCTGCAAACACAGGACGTGAGTACAGACGCGAACACAAGCCTCACTTGCCGCCCGAGCATGTTCTCTAATGTTCTCTGCTCTTTCCAGGCGAGATGAGGACTCCTACCAGAAGTTCATTCCTTTCATCGGGGTAAGTTCTGTCACAAAACTGCACTCGAGTCTGACTCTCCAGATGATCGTTTGGATGTATTATTGACATCACTTCCTGTCCTCCAGGTGGTGAAGGTTGGTCTAATTGAGTCTGGCCAATCTCCAACAGGTGAGGAGGCAGTTTCCACACAGGACCGCGGGTTTGATTCGATCCAAACGAATGTGTGGTAATGTGATGGTTTGTGGTTGTCTAGGAGACACAGAAGAGGGCCTGGCCGTGAGCTTGGCTGTCCCCTCCACGTCTCCCCCCTCCCACGGCTCCCCAACAGGAGGGATTAGAGAGGCAGCCACACCCCCCTCCTCCCCCTCCATGGGCAGCGTCCTAACAGCACAAGGGTAAGAAGGTTTTTTTTCCTAACTAATAAGTAATTATTGATCAAAAACAGATGCCGCTCAGAGTACATCTTCATTAACATGTTCATAAACGCCTCACAGGAGCCCCAGCATGTCTCACGGCGTGGACGCCATCGGCCTGCAGGTGGATTACTGGCTGGCCTCCCTGGTCGAGAAGCGCAAGGAGGGCGAGCGGCGCGACACGGGCTGCAAGAACACGCTGAAGAGCGCCTTCCGCTCACTGCAGGTCAGCAGGCTGCCAGGTGGAGGCAGCAGCGAGCCACCGGCGCAGGTCAGCACCATGGCCATGACTGTGGTCACCAAGGAGAAGAACAAGAAAGGTGAGGACGAATTGTCAGAGACAGTAAAGTGTGTAACATGTCTTTATACTACTTATTTATTTAATACTTGATTGTTGAAGCCTTTTGAATCTGTGAATATTTAAACATTTGTGCTAAATCAATTGTATATTTTGTTTATGCAGGTCATCTATTTTGAGTGACAACAGTGAGATGTGTTTAAATACAACACTTTTTATATACAGATGAAAACAACAATCCCAAACACACACACACACACACACACACACATGCAGCACAGTGCTGTTGACTGTCTCTCTCTCCTCAGTTCCTACCATCTTCCTGGGAAAGAAGCCAAAGGAGAAGGATGTGGACTCAAAGAGCCAGGTCATTGAAGGCATCAGCCGACTCATCTGCTCTGCCAAGCAGCAACAGACCATCCTGAAAGGTAAACGTGACGGATCGGGCCTGTTTCTGAGCCTCCGCATTCTTCATGTGCTGGTTTGAATGCATTACCTCCCTGTCATTCAGCGGACTTTGTGTGCTTCCCTCCAGTGTCCATCGATGGCGTTGAGTGGAACGATGTTAAGTTCTTCCAGCTGGCCGCCCAGTGGCCCACTCACGTCAAATACCTGCCTGTCGGACTTTTCGGCTACAGCAGGCCCCTTTCCTAGGGTTCTCTCAGTGGGCGGATCCTCTGACCCTGACTCCACCTTCGACGTTCCTCCATCCTATCCCAGCTTTTTGCTCAGCGAACCCACCTGTCAGCACCCACAGAGCTGAGAGAAGGCATCAAGCGGCTGGAGTTTTCTCTTTTGTTTCCTTTTGGCTACAGTCGTCTTGTTTCTCTGTAGAGAGGAGGAAGAGGAAGGAGATGTTGGGGTTGCAGCGCTGTTACAAGTCACTTTAAATGCCCCTTTTAGCGTGTGTGGCGAGTGTGCATGCACATGTGAATGTCCAGTATGTATACAGTATGTGTGTGTTGGTGTGTGTGTGTGTCCACAAGGGGCTTACAGCACAAGATTATTAGCTAACTGCCATTTATGTTTCCGTTCTATGGAATGCAATAGCATGTTACAACTCACCAATTTCACATTCCCACTCACCTGCAGACCCGATCCACACGCGCATGCACCGAACTCAATGATAGCAACGCTCACGTGCAGGTAACAATAACTCAAAATACAGAAAAACAGGGTTTTAGCGCTTGCATGAGCCACTGACAGCAGATAAGGTTTCCATGTGATGCAGACCCAGGCGCATTTCCTTTTTTTTTTTTTTAATTTCAAGGGCTTCCGTATAATTTAGAATATTTTTCTGTATCAAATGAAGTCTAATGGATTGATGTCTAATGCCAAACTTTCAAAAAAAAGTAATAAATAAATAAATAGATAAATTAATAAATAAATGT
>KV751366.1:7955192-7966138 GCA_001698575.1 Mola mola | reverse complement strand
TCAGAACTGTCACTGTGAGCTCTGTTACGTTTAATCGACTATGTGATTGTCCAAACAAAGATTAATGGACAAAGACAATAATAGTTAACAATAGTTATTAGTAGAGCCCCACCAATGGTCAGTTGGCCAATGTTGACCTATCACAGATGATCAGTTTTGGCATACAGGTTATCAATAAATACAAAATACAGAAATAAGATGTTTTAAATTTTCAGTGAACTGCTGTCGTTCAAGAAAATTAAAGTTTGTTTCCTGTAAAATATTCTGCCTCTGTTGCATATCATTAAGACAAATACTTGTTGCAGGAAATTCGGCTGGTATATTGACATCAGGAAGTTTTTAACTCTAATATCAGAATTGGCCCCAAAAATTGGATATTGGTTGGGCTCTAGTTTTTGGTTTTTTTTGTTTGTTTTTTTTTGTTCAAGTAATTTTGGCCAGTGGCCTATGTAATTTCAGTAGCACATATAACAAAAATGAGAATACTTTAAAATGATTTTAAAAGAACCATTATGATGTGTACTCACACTTTCCCGTTAAAAATCAAAGCCATGAACAGTCTACGAAATGGTTTAGATTTAGATAGTTTTCCCTGCTGAATCATCCTCTACATGTAAACAGCAGATTTGTCGTCTGAGTTCGTCTCATTTTAATTGGCTTTACTGGTCGCTGACAGCTGCTGCGTCAGTGTCAATCTCAGAGGAATCCTCTTGTAGTAATCTAAACGGATTTTAACTATACATATACTACTCACACGAGTGATCGCTTTCTACCTGGCATGTTATGCGACAGAGAAACAGGAAATTATTATTTAGCTGTAGAGAGAGTTTTTTTATGTTCTATAAGGCAGTAAACGTGTCTCCGTGTATATTAAGGTTATTTTTACTGCAATTTTTATAGTATTTGCAAGTGTGCATGCATGACAAAGTATTTCTCTGCCCGGTGGCTTTTTAATAATAGCAAAAGATTTTATTATCTTAATGAAACCTTTGAGAATAACTAAACTTTGTAGCCCATTTTTTCCCTTTATTTTAGACCCTCCTCTCTCATTTTAATTTTAACCTACTTAACATGCCCTTATTATTATTTTTTTTGCCCCCCTACTCCTCATCTCTTCTGTTTGCTCCCTCCACCTCCACCTCCTGCTCCTCTCGAGACCTCAGTGACCTGCATTTAAAGCAAGAGGTTGCACAGAGCAGCTCTTGTGCAATGTGCAAAAATGTCAAGCAGGACAAAGACAAAGCACACTCAGCAAAAAAACAACAACTGAGAAATAAGAAAAACAGACTAAAAAAAAAACATCCTTGTTTTTTCTCTTCTCGTCTCCCCACAGTGTGTATGAAACCAGGCAATGTCCACCATGGTGTATCCGCGTGAAGAAACCCTGGAGCGGCTGAGCCAGGATGAGATTGTCCTCAACACTAAGGCTGTTATGCAGGGACTGGAGACGCTGCGTGGTGAACATACCCAGCTCCTCAACTCGCTGCTGGACTGCACCCAGCCACCCGTCGCCCAGGAGAAATCTGGGCTGCTGCGCAAGAGTTTGGAGGCCATCGAGCTGGGCCTGGGAGAGGCGCAGGTGAGACACTTATTTTTGGTTTTGCTCAAAAGGTAACAAACAGGCCAGTGGTAATCTAGTTGAAAGATTGCCATATCTTCACAGTTCCAGCTGCTTAAAGGTGCATTTCTCTTTCCCCAGGTGATCATTGCCCTGTCCGGCCACCTGAGCGCCGTGGAGTCGGAGAAGCAGAAGCTGCGCGCTCAGGTGCGCCGTCTCTGCCAGGAGAACCAGTGGCTGCGGGACGAGCTGGCCGCGACGCAACACAAACTACAGCGCAGCGAACAGAGCGTGGCACAGCTGGAGGAGGAGAAGAAGCACCTGGAGTTCATGAACCAGATCAAGAAGTTCGATGATGACGTGTCGCCCTCTGAGGACAAGAGCCAGAGCGCCGGAGGCAGCGGTGGAAGCGGAGGAGAAACTTCAAAGGACAGTCTAGATGACTTGTTCCCCAACGATGATGACCATGGACCAGGTGTGACATCAGCAGCAGCTATTAGAGCTCAGACAGGAGATGATAGCAATATGAATCCTCACCTATAGATGAGTTTTTATGAATTTCATCTATAAAATAAATGCTTGTTTAGTCTGTCCAACACACCGATACCCAAAGAATGAAGCAAATCTACGGGGAAAAAAAGACAAATTGAGGTAAATTTTAATGAGTCAAATATAGCTCAAATTGTCTTTTTTCAATATCAATGAATTTTAAATTTTAAGGAATGTAGCTTTTTTGGAGGGGGGGAGGGGATTCAAACAACTTGTTTTTGAGGATGAGACATAATTATTTTTCATTAGTGAGTGAAAATCCAGTTTAATCCGGTGTGTTTAACCCTAGTTTCTTAACGGTAGAAGAAGTTCCTCTTTGAAGTTGATCATGTGGCTTTTAATAATTCAGAGTTTTGATAAGGTTGAAGTCCTTAAATCATTCTGTAAATCATATTTATCTTGGAGTTCAGGCTTCAATTTCCCTCCAAAACGTGCCCTGAATATTATTTAAAGCATCCAGAAAACTGTCCCTCAACACAATGAGGCTAACAGATAAATGGAGTAAAGTTACCTTTTAAAGGAGATGAGCACTGTTTGTAAACATTCTAATGCCACAGCCCAGCCAAGCGGTGAGGTGGCGGCCCAGCAGGGAGGCTACGAGATCCCAGCCCGCCTCAGGACACTCCACAACCTGGTGATCCAGTACGCCTCGCAGGGCCGGTACGAAGTGGCCGTGCCACTGTGCAAACAAGCCCTGGAGGACCTTGAGAAGACATCCGGACACGACCACCCTGATGTAGCCACCATGCTCAACATTCTGGCCTTGGTGTACAGGTGGGGAGTGGAGAGAAGTTGTTTAGCCAACGTTCATAATAAAAACGGAAGGAAGAAACACCTTTCATAACAAACTGTTGTTGTTTTGTTTCGGCCTCAGGGATCAGAACAAGTACAAAGAGGCAGCTCACCTCCTGAATGACGCCCTGGCCATCAGAGAGAAGACGCTGGGGAAGGATCACCCAGCTGTGGCAGCGACCCTCAACAACCTTGCTGTTCTGTACGGAAAGAGGGGCAAGTACAAGGAGGCGGAACCTCTCTGCAAGAGAGCTCTGGAGATCAGAGAGAAGGTAACAGTGTGTGGTGTAGATGGCGGTGCACAATCTAAGACTGCATGTATTTGTTTAAACACACTTATTTGTCTGCAGGTGTTGGGGAAGTACCATCCAGACGTGGCCAAGCAGCTGAACAACTTGGCCCTGCTGTGTCAGAACCAGGGCAAGTATGACGAGGTGGAGTACTACTACCTACAAGCCCTGGTGATCTACGAGTCCAAACTGGGAGCCGACGACCCCAATGTGGCCAAGACCAAAAATAACCTGGTGGGTGACCGTAAATTCAGAAAGAAATGACTCAAAACCCACAGTCCTCATTTACCTAACACGTATTTGTAATTCTGCTGTTTGTCCGAAGGCAACGTGCTACCTGAAGCAGGGCAAGTTCAAAGACGCTGAGGCTCTGTACAAGGAGATCCTGACCAGGGCACACGAAAAGGAGTTTGGATCCGTCAACAGTAAGCGGGACAACAGAGACGACCCATTTTCGCGACCACCAACGGTCGCTGTGTTTTGGGATTCAGGTTTCGATTTGGCCCTGCCCTGATCCCTGCCATCACCTTTGGTGCTCTCAGCATGGCAGAGGATTATTCTGGGCTATCGGAGCGTGCGAAGCGGCTTAATGTCGATGTTTCCCTCCGGCCACCACTAAGCCCATCAAACCCTTGTGTGATCACATGCACTGCACAACAGAGAGAAAGGGGGGAGCCTGGCAGCATTTGATATCACAGGGATTCAATGAAAGTTAATGTTTTCCTTTTTGTTTAGAAGGAAATTTAGGACTTTAGTGTTGTTTTCTGGTCACTTTATCTTTTATTCTTTTCCTTGTTTGTTTGCTGCTGCTTATTTTCATCATTACCGTCTACTTGTTATACTATTCTTGTATATCAGTTCAAATTTATATTGTCCCCGTTTTGCAGATGACAATAAGCCAATCTGGATGCATGCAGAGGAGAGAGAGGAGAGCAAGGTGGGATGTTAATGTTGACTTTTCAGCAGACTGCACAGTGGAATGAGACTGATGCAGACGGCAGACACAGATGATCGCAGAGACATTTTTAATAGGTTAACGGTTCATACTTGCCTCATGCTGCCCCTCTCTCTCTCTTTTTCTTTTACTGCTGTCTCTCTTAGGGTAAGCGCAAGGACCCCGGCTTTTATGTAGAGTATGGAAGTTGGTATAAGGCCTGCAAGGTGGACAGGTGAGTCACTTGTCAGGGAAACAAGATATTTTTAAATAAAACTACTAACGGTATTATCATATTAGCATATTTTATGTTTACTTTTGTCCCATAGTGATCCTGTCTGTTAAAAAGAGACTGTTAAAAGAAGATAAACAGTATTCAGAGTATTTAAGTAATACATACATACATCAAATCCATATTATTGATACATTTTTTTTTTAAGGTATTTTAAGGTTGCTTTAAGCCCTAGCATTCAATACTTGTGGTGGTTCAGTGCAGAATGTGAACTTTTAGGTGAGTCACAGTCTCTTGTGTGGTAAATAATGCACCAATTGTCATCAGTGTAGCCTCAGAGACCTTAAAAGCACTTCTATATTAATTCAAGTGCACCACTGTTGTGACAAATCTTCCATCTTCCTGTGACAGTCATGACAATTAGTCACCAAACGGCTTTAAGTGGGTCATTGTGTCCTTAAAGCTACATGAGCGAGTTCACCGTTTTCGCCTCAGTTTGGCTTTGAAACCCACACTGGCTCATATCCAGTTCTAATAACAGGAACTGGCTCTGTAAGCTGATGTATTAGTATAACCTTGGCTGCGGCTCGGCTCCGAAAACAAGCCAATGTCAACAATTCCCACACATTAACTTTGTCCAGCGATACCTTTTTAGATATAAACAGAAATAATGTATGCCTTATTTTCTGCAGCCCCACAGTGAATACAACCCTCAAGAGTTTGGGGGCATTGTACCGTCGCCAGGGGAAATTAGAGGCAGCAGAAACACTGGAGGAGTGCGCCAGCAAGTCCCGCAAGCAGGTAGTCCACAGCTGAATTACTGCCAGTAGATCAGTTTCCTGGGCTCCTTTCAGCGGCTCAGTCAGTTAAGAAGCCTTATTAGTTCAACAGGCCCTTCAACTTTGATTTATTAACCCATAAACAACAGTAAACTGAGTTAAAGTTCAGTGATAAAGCTGAGGTGCGAAGACTGTAATTTATCTACAGTATCAGTGCTGAAGGACGGAGGCAGCGACAAGCGGCACATCAGGGAAGGGCTCACCGGGTCCGGGGGGCAACGGGGGGAGAGCGAGGGCGAGGAATCGGCCGAGTGGAATGGGGTCAGTGAAGTGATACAGATTGAATGTAACACTAATGACAGTAAGGTCAGAACAAGCTTATACACGCAGCTATTTAAAAAGAGTTGAAAAGTAGATGTCCTCCAGTGGGGCGCCACAGCTCGAGAAGATCACTTTTTAATGTGCCAAACTTCAACAGGAACTTTCAGGTTTCCTGTTTTCTTTCTTCAGGACGGTAATGGCTCTCTGCGCCGCAGCGGCTCCTTCGGGAAGCTCCGCGACGCTCTGAGAAGAAGCAGCGAGATGCTGGTGAAGAAGCTGCAGGGGAGCGCACCGCAAGAGCCTCGCAACCCCGGGTAAGCTCACTGGAGTGAGGAGCCGTGTGTGTTTCTTTTCACATGATCATTCATCAATTATCAACGCCAGAAATAGTTCCCAGAGCTCAAAATAATGTTTAAATAATAATAATGTTTCTTCCTTTTTGATGACATTTTTGTTAATTAGAAACTGGACCCTGTGAATCTTGTTTAATAACAGACAATTAATTATTAAAATAGCTTACAGTATATGAAATATATATGAAGACATCTCCGAACAAAGCAATTGAGCAATTAAGTTAAAAATGAAATACTTGAATAAGTTAAAAAACAAAACTTGGTGATATTTTGTCATTTCTGATCGGTATATTGTTAAAACTGGGTTTGTGTGTGTATGTTAGGCTAATTGTTTGATTGTATTGTTTTGCTCAGAATGAAGAGGGCAAGCTCCCTCAACTTCTTGAACAAGAGCACCGAGGAGGCCACACAGGTACAACGGTTTCATTTAAGTATTAATATTCAGTTTACAGATGAAATAAATGAAGAACATACAGTATAGTGTGCAAAAGCAGATTTAACATCATCTCCTGTTTTTAGGACACCAATTCCGGATTCTCCGACTGCAGGGGGCTAAGTGCCAGCAATGTGGACCTATCCAGACGCAATTCTCTGATTGGCTAAGCCGAAACAGGAGGCGGGACTCTGGAGAGACAGAGCATCCTGACAAGGGGGAGAGGCTGTTTTACAGCTCGGTTTGATCAAACAAACACACTTAAAGCGCAGAGAGAAACACTAGCACCCACAGCGTATTTTTTTAAAGAACACTGGAGAGTGAGGTAAAACAAAGAAACATTAAACACATCATCCTGTCAGCCACTGCTGCTTCGCTGTACAAACCGCTGATCAGCAAAAGAGAATATTTAGATCCACGTTAATCAGCATGCTGCTTCTTAGACCGTGGAATGTCTGCACCTGAACGCCTTGTGTATTTGACTCGTAGCACCGTAGTGAAGCTTCATATCCACATGTTCATTCGACACTCCCGCGTCCAGTCACTCAACCTTAGCTAGGCTGCTCGTACTCCTCTTTCCAGTCAGAGTGAACCATCAGTAGCATATGTGCTAATGCTAAACCACATATCGAATGCATAACCACAGATGGAAAAAAAAAAACAAAACAGTGCATTCTGCTTATATTTGTCAAAGAAGGGATGTATGAAGACATGAAATGTTTAAAGTCACAAAAAGCATTAGCACTAACCATTTAAACCTCACTTTTGCCTTCTTTTTATGTATATACAGTTTTAAATTATTTGATTTTTTTATTTTATTTTTTTTTCATTTCTATATATGGCACACGTTGAATTTTTGTTTGTTTGTTTACATTTTGGGGGGTTAAAGAGGGTCTCAGAGAAAATATCCAAAGGGGGAAGACTGGAAAAAGAGAGGAAAAAAACTAAAAAAGAAGAATTGTGAAATGAGCACTTGAAATGCGGATAAACTTAGTACCTCGATCACCTCTGGAATAGTAATGCACTTTGAGAGTGACAGCACTGTACGTGGTCGTAAACATTAGTCAAAAGAACCAGGAGAAAGTTCATTTCAGGTTCGACAGGAAGTTAAATTGAACACTCCAATCGTAACTTGCAGGTAACTTTTCAAAAAGTTTCTAAGCGATATTGAAGGATTATGCTGTGAAGGTTAGAATTACAAAGAATTTGTTTACAATCATTCAACCAAGATATCCAAGTTATTTAAAAAATATGGGTAAACATTAGTTCACAGCTGATGCAGTGCGTCAGATATGATTACTTTTATTGATTCTTCTTGTTAATTGTGTTTCTTCTCCCCCTCATTTACTGCTGCTGTTTCATTTTGTACAACACAATCCTGACCTGGATGAACGTCAACGGTCGAAATCAAACTCTCTCCAAAATCTGACCGCTGACGTCCATCCGCCATGGTTTTACTTGTGCCGATGCTTTTTTTTCCTGAGCTTTTTATGTCGAAGGTACTGACAATTGATTATGTGAATGTCGCTCTAAATCCATTGTGCGGTCCGGTGGCGTTAATGCTGGATTTTTGTGCCCTGCTGTGCTGTTTGCAAAACAAAAGCTAGAAATCTGCACCAAAATAAGACACGAAACCAAGAGAACTATCCACAGAATGTACACGTCTTATTATTATCTGAGGTACTACTGTCAAGAATTAGCCTTTTTTGTTTTCTGCATTAATCTGCTATTTTCAAATATAAGAAAGTATCAAAAAGTTAATTGTTGACAGTCTGATCTCGATTTAAAAAAAAAAAAAAATGGTGGTCAGGTATTTGTCTGCAGAAGTTTCTTTAAAACGCTCTTGATGAAGATTGAAAATCAGCTTGTGAATGTGCGAGGTGGATAGTGAAGAAGAGACGCGTGCACGGAGGAACGAAGGAGTAAAGTAAGTGTATGAAAGCAGGGAGAAGTCGCTGTTTTAAGACAACAGGGTGAAAAGTGTTTGGGAGAGACGTTAAAGTGCTTTAAGTGTCGTTCGCAGCAAATAATGTACAGAATTGTCCTCCTCCAACCTTCATATGTATGTTTGACTGTATGTTACACATAGCGAGGGGAAAAATTCCTCACACACACCATCTCAACATGTAGTTGTGTCCATAAGTTAGTTTAACACTAATTACGAGCCCCCTCTTACTGACTGTGGGTTCCTCTACACTCCGTACTGTGATAACAACACTAATCACTCATTTACTCTACTAATCAGACGTCTACATTCACCCTGAGTTTAGTTTGGGCATTTTGGGAACCACTCGAGCTGCCCCGATTTTGATCCAAAGCTTGAAAACAATTAGAACTGTCATTTCCTCCGAGCCGTGGATGGTTTGATTTGATGGATCTTATTGTGAAAGGGCCAACCTATTGTGAATTTTATCAAAGCTTCAATAAAAACATATTCCACTTTTCAAACAACCTCTGCGTCTCGTGCATTTTCATCACTTGTCGCGGCGGATACGACAGTCCCTCTTGCATGTGTGTGCGTGCGTGTGTGTTTTTGACCGCGACCTTTCACAGCCAGGGTTGTGGGTGTTAAACTTACGCTGCTCACAGCTCTCACAGAGGTGAGTCTTTCACTTTAACTTCCTGTCTCCACGACGCCCCATAGAGAGGAAACCAAGACCCACCAGAGCTCAAATAATCAGCTGTCACGTCACTCAGATGCAACCCTGAGCTCGAGGAGAAGGGCTGGAGCTTGAATGCACATTAGAGCGTAAGATTGTCTACAGTCATTTCAGTCTTTTCATTCCGTTATAGATTTTAATATCGCATATTTGTGTCCTGTAATATTTTATGCACTAGTCAGAATTGACTAGATATTTGTGAGAATATCAGTTAGACACCTCTATTGAATGTCAACAGTTATTGAAGTAAATTCACCTTTTCTTTTATGCTTTATATATCAAATCTCCCTGTAAACTGTCATCAAATCCCACTCTGATCCTGGATGAATCCCTGAACAACTCCCTATCTTTCCACAGGACCCTTCTACATGTCCGCAGTGGCTCCCTCCTGCCCCACAAGCACTGCAGGGCCGGTTCAGGTCCGGTTTCAGCTCGGCCTGTCCAGGGAGGAGGTGCGAGTCCCTGCTGGCCACCTGAGCTACAGCCATGCCAAGAGGCTGGCTGCGCAGATCATCGAGCGCAAGGTAATCGAGCCATTCACAAAAGACAAGACAAAGATCTGGTTTGAGAAATGTCACAAATTGGAGACTTGATGTTTGAGGTGCATTTTGAGGGTTGTAGGATTCAGTGTTTTTGAAGCCAGCAACCTCTGAGCAGGCCTGAACAGATGATCCTGAAGTTATTGTCGGTGTTTGTATTAATCTGGAGTTAATCCGAGAGCTAGAGAGCTTAATAAAAAGGAGCGTTCACGAGTGATTAACACTGGTCATGTGTGGTTCAAAGCCCACTTCTGTAAGTAGAAACAATGAAGGCATGTGAAGGAGTTATCTGCTCTTACTTTTAACACAGGTAATGGAAAATATTCATGTGATCTTTTGAAACTCCTGTGACGGCAAAGAAGGTCATCATCAGCAAGAATCTAAAAGTCATCTTGTTCGCTGAACGTTGTGGTCTATTGCTGAGCGTTTGAGATGTTTAAGCTGAACTGCAGCAGATTTAAGAGAACAATGAACCGCAGGTTGCTGGTCTCAGCTGGCTCAGTTGCAGAGGCTGTGTGGTCAAAATGTTCCAACCACAGCCTCTCCACCCTTTTCCGATACACACACACACGTTTTTTTTTTTTATTCTAAACATCTATAACAAGCCTCTCTAAATTAAAAAAAAAAAAAATATCCAAAATATCTTTTTTATGGGCTTCAGAGATGAGATTAAGCTCATCAGTAGTTCAGATTGAACCACATTTGGTCTCTTATCTATAGAGTGCAGAAGACAGATGCATTCTGGGTGCATTTAAAACAACTTTAACTTCATCCTGTTACTGCAATGACACCTGCGACCGTCTGTGTGTTCAGGCTCCAGACTGCAGCGTGGTGGGCACGGGTGAGAAGGTGCTGCTCTTCAGGCATCAGCCCGCCTCCGAGCAGCTGCTACTGCGCCTGACCGACCATGACGAGCTGCAGGAAGGCGACCTGATCGAGGTCGTCATCGCAGGTCAGAGGTCGACGGCTTGGCTGACTTCTTACCCAGTGTGGATTTTAATAGCTACTAACTCTTACTTTGTCACCACAAACGGAAGCTTGAAACCTCATTTTACACATCAAAGCATGACACAAATACTTGTTTTCACTATTTCAGGTGTTGCTGGAGTAGCCTTGCTCTCTCTGTGTTCAGTTTTTGTTGCACTTGTTACTTAAATCCACACAGGCTGTTGAGTTGATGTTTGAGCTGTGTCGTTATGCAAACAAACATTAAGAAGCTGCAACATCCAGAAACACAAAAACCACCAACACCCTCAGAGCTTTCTTTCCTAATTTTGAGTTACCAAGACTCCATTTTACCACCGTCTTTTACCGCCGCTTTTAGAACATAACACATTGTTTATTTTTAGATTAAACAGCAGGAAGTAGCTTGTTCCCTGCTGATCAGAAATACAGTTTTAACACAAATATATTAACTCATGTTGGATTTTACTGAAGCTGATTATTATTTTATTATGGGGCTGTATATCCTTAAATATACATATATATACAATATTTATATATGTC
>KV751366.1:7942165-7955099 GCA_001698575.1 Mola mola | reverse complement strand
ATATGTCATAATATTAATTTAATTTTTAGGCAATATCATGATACACAGTAGGGGTGTGACAATACATCATGTATGAAAACATGTATTTTGATACTCTGATAGATATAGTCTTGGTATATTAATGCATCGTGATATATGTGTTAAATAGTGTCACAGCTTTAATACACAATATGCTTTGTCATGCTCTTCATAAATCCTCAGGCTGGGTAACAAAATCAAATATTACAATATTTTTCACCATCTACCTTGATATCAATACTGCAACAACATTGTGGGCTGTTGGTACTTTGACAAAATATTAACACAATGGGATTTTTGATCAGTAGTCAATATTAGAATATAAATATGAGGAGATAAATTCAGAAAATTATATCTTTTTACTGTAACCACAAGAAAACAATAGATTGTCCAGCCCTAATGAGAACTGGATCTCCAGATAAACACAAACATGCCAAATGGAGGCGATTTGTTAATTGTTTAATGTGATCACTTTGGACACGGTCTCCGTGTTTTACTCTGACTCAGGGTCAGCGTCAGTGACTGAGGTCAGGATCCGTCCACACTCCCTGGTGGTCCAGTCCTATCGGACCCCCACTTTCTGTCACCACTGTGGAGAGATGCTGTGGGGCCTCGTTCGACAGGGGTTAAAATGTGACGGTAAGGTGTCCCCATGCGCTGATAAACGAGAAGCAGTCGACATTTTCGCAGCGAGACGAAACGCTTTGTGCTTTTATGGATGTGCAAAACACTCCACCCTGTCTTTTCTGCTCTTCCTCTCCCTCAGGTTGTGGACTAGACTTCCATAAACGTTGTGCCTTGCAGTTGCCCAACGACTGCAGTCGCTCGCGTCGTCAGGTTAGCACCAGCCTCTCCCTGTTTCCCCCCAGGCGACCCCGCACGCACTCCTTGTCCAAACAGGCCGGAGGCAGCCTGGAAGAGGTAAGGAGCGACGTTTCACAGTCACGACGTACGTCTGCACGTGCGGGAACACTGACGACTTTCGCAATCCACCAGATCAGCATGTCCAAGCCCTCGTCCAGGCCCTCATCCTGGGCGGAACCCCCGGTCTGGCTGGGAATCGGGTACGGTGACAAGTGCAGAGCGCAGGTCCCTCACACCTTCCACATCCACAGCTACACCAGACCCACCATGTGCCAGTACTGCCACCGACTGCTCAAAGGGCTCTTCAGGCAGGGGCTGCAGTGCTCAGGTGAGAGGGGTGGAGCTCCAACAGTTCAGACGGAATTATATGTCCCAGTGATTCTTATGTATCTATATGTGATGTGATAAATGTACATGTTGATAATAATTCGTTTTGAGCTTCTGCATTTCATAAAAAAAAACAAAACAAGCATTTTTAAAAAAAACCCAAAAAACTCTGGCATTTATAGGGTTAAACTGCCTAAAATAACCGAAAATTCTATTGATACAATGAGGACTTAATTGAAAAGGAACAGTTATATTTTATGGCAGTTTTAGGAACCATTTTGCCCTGAGGATTATCAGTGTACAAGAAAGTAACATATGAGCCCAGGATAGACTCAAACATGCATTGTTTACAAATGCTGCATTACCACAATTGTCTGCTAAACCCCATTCCCCTTCAATTAAGCCAAATCAATATTATTACGGCTAAATCTTCCAAACCATGCATTGTGAAGTCACAGTCTCTGCAGAAAAATAGTAAGTTGATGAAATAGAGGAATTACAGTAAGATCAGCACTATTTGTTCCCATACTGCTGCCCTTCTGTATCTGGCACTGTTGGTTTGAGGGATTTAAAATTCCTGCATTCTGCACCCCTTTGTCAGCATCAGCAACAAAATTTGTCGGCCCATTCCCCGTCCTTCCATCCCAATCTATGCATAATCCCGCTAACAACAAACCAACCAACATCCCGGCAACATCACTTATTAAAGGATGGATGTAAGTGATTTGTCATGTTAAAGATGGAATTTTCTCCTTCAATTTCGAGCATTTAATGAATCAATATGTTGTAGCCAACCTTCTTTTCAAAGGCAGCGATGAGTCATGCATTAAATTTAGATGTATTCCTGCAGTGGAGCCAATTTTAATGCTCTCTTTAGTAGCATGTTGACGTCAGAGGCTCAGAAACAACAAACTCTGAGAGACTCAATTGGGAAAACAAAATTTAAAATTGCATTTAAATGTCTAAAATACACCCTCACGATGTGACTGTCCGTCCAAGAGCATCCCCCTTTCTCTCAGTGCTTCAACCTGCCACCTCTCTGATCACTTTGCCAGACTGCAGGTTCAACTGCCATCGGCGCTGTGAGCCGCTGGTCCCCAGAGACTGTCCGGGAGAGAGGAGAGTCAATGGAGAGGGTGAGCGGACCCTTCCAGTTTGTATTCTGACATCACGCCTCTTTGATTTCAAACATTTCTGCACAGAGAAATGTCACTCACAGGTCTCAGGTTGTTTGCATGTGATGTCATTTTCCTAGAATCCCCGGCCAGGGCTCCCAGCTGCTCACCAGAGCCAGAGGACAATGACTCGGAGCTCACCAGTATGACAGAGCTGGACATTTCTTACGACGAGACGTCCGCCAATGGAGACTCCATCGCCGACGCCAACGACATGGAGCAGCCGCGAGAAGTGATGAGGTCAGAGGGTTAATGCATTCAGGTGATGTCATCCCTGTTGGTACACGCAGCGTGCTGATGATGTCGCCTACACACAGTCGTCATTCATGTTTACACTTTGAGCCCTGCTGCCACCTAGAGGCACTTAGAAGACACTTCAACCTGTTTCCCTTTTTTTTTTTGTTTTGTTTTGTTTTGTCGCTGTTTTTCTGGTCCTCCATCAGTCCGTGTTTCAGCACCTACATCCCTCTCATGAGGCTCGTCCAGACAGTGCATCACACTAAGAGGAGGGCTGGCGAAGTGCTGAGAGAGGGATGGCTGCTGCATTTCACCAACACCGACGCCCTGGTGAGAGAGACACGCACACAGACTCAACATGTACAACAACCAGAGCAGCTCAGCTCTCACTGAGCACAGTCCAACAATGTGGAACATGAGCAAAAACACGTTTACAGCAGCTTGAAGAAGAGAGTGAAACCGGACTAATGTATGCAAGGTTGTGCTAATCCCAGACTGAGTTCAAAACCGCACCCACGTCAAAGTGTAATGTGCAAAATGTTCTTCAACTAAGAAAAATCAACCACTGCTGCAGTTTGGTGCTGCAAATGTTTCATGTTGAGCTGCTCTGTGTTGTTAGTTTAACATTCAGCAGGGTGTCATATTCAATAAGATCATACTTTAATGGTGACTGTCTCGTGAAAACATTTACGTCTATAAAAACAGTCAAGCATCTTCCGGTAAAGATTTAAAAGTTAAATCTACTTTTCTGAATAATAATAAGACATAGGACTTATATAGTGTTTTAGTAAAGATGTTTTACGTTCTTAGATTCTTTACACTCAAATACAGGCACAAAAATGAAGTTAATCATTCAGTTTGCAGATGTGTTGTTTTCACTGGACAAGAAAAGTCTAAATGAGAAAAATAACTAGTAGTAGATTAAAAGTATAAATGTGGATAAAATGTGCAAAAACAAATTCAGATTTAAATCAACATTTTCTTTTAAATTGGAAAAAAAACATATTTTTAGTTTAAATACATTTTTGTCTTTTCTTTTGAAGTTCAAAACAGAAGAAAAACCCAGAAGTTATTAATGGAAAATGTGAAAAATATATTTGAATCCTCTGATAAATTCTGATTTGAATGAGGGGGGAAAAAAAAATGTCCTGAGAAAAAAATTCAAATAAATGTTCATCCTATGTGGCTGAAATTGTTTTTCCTAAACCTTAAATCACCTCAGTCCTTATTGTAGCTCTGTTCCACCAGTCCAGGCGATTAAGTGTTTATGTTTGCATCTCAGAGGAAACGTCATTACTGGATCTTGGACTGGAAGAGCATCACTCTGTACCAGAACGAGAGCAGCACCAAGTACTACAAGGTAGAATCCGTCCACACTCCCGCAGGCTGACGTTTATCTCTGAAAATGGGTGAGAAAAAAAGGTCTCCTCTCCTGCAGGAGATCGCTCTGTCCGAGGTGCTACAGGTGCGAGGCCCCGCCCAGCTCTCCGTGCCCTCGCCGCCGGGCAGCGCCGCCTCCTTCGAGGTGGTGACGGCCTCGCTGGTCTACTGCGTGGTGGCCGGGGAAAAGGGGCTGGCCTGGGCCAGCGCCGTCCGCCAGGCTCTGATGCCGGTCGAGAGCAGCAGCAGACACGGCCAGGAGAACCAAGGTGAGTGGGAATGACGAGGCGTTAAAAGATACTTAACGTCAACTGATGATTTCGTGATAATGTACTGACAAAAAAAAAGCTACCGTACACGAGTCATTCCACACAAGTTCCGCGTGAAATCATTTCTTATGAGTCATTCGTGAGTCAGAGAACACTTAAAATTACTCTGTGCTATCCTGGTTACAGATGGAGACTCGCACACAGAGAACACGGTGAGCTTCCGCTCATCGTTTATCGACGCAGGGAGCCTCTGGCGAGGTGTACGCTCCCCTCTCACTCTCACTGTGTGTGACGCCCCCCCCCCTCTCTCTGTGTGTGTGTGTGTGTGTGTGTGTGTGTGTGTGTGTGTGTGTGTGTGCGTGTGCGTGTGCGTGTTGCAGGACATCAGCTCATTGTATCAGATCTTCACAGATGAGGTTTTGGGCTCAGGACAGTTTGGAGTTGTGTACAAAGGTGAGTTTGACCATGTTGTTGATATATTACAAAAACAAATGTTTATTTAATGGATCTCTAATTTACATATAATTTATTGTATAATTTCTCGAAAGAAGAAATGTAATTTTGCTCTAATTAAAGGAAAAAGCTATAAAATTTGTAATTAAAAATAATTTCTTATTCATATTCAGAAAGGTCTGACTATTTGCTACATTTCACTGTTTTGTTCGACCAAAATCGTCTCAAAGAGGCAATTAATTAGAATTGGTACTTCATTGAGTTCTTCTGTTCATTCTTGTTTTTGTTTCTTTTTTAATGAATTTTACGGGAAATTATTATATATTTATGGGCCCATAAATTAAATGTTATAGGCTTGTCACTTTAGAATCAGAAAGGTCTGACTATTTGCTACATTTCACTGTTTTGTTCGACCAAAATCGTCTCAAAGAGGCAATTAATTAGAATTGGTACTTCATTGAGTTCTTCTGTTCATTCTTGTTTTTGTTTCTTTTTTAATGAATTTTACGGGAAATTATTATATATTTATGGGCCCATAAATTAAATGTTATAGGCTTGTCACTTTAGAACACATGCTACTTTATTTAAACATCATTGCTTTTTTATTTTAAATCAAAATCCCAAGAAAAAACATCTGCGATTAAAGTCTCAGTAAAGTAAAAAAAAAAAAGATCATTATTCTCTCTCATTCCTCAGGTACTCACAGGAAGTTGGGTCGTCCCGTCGCCATCAAAGTCATCGACAAGAAGCGCTTCCCCTCCCAACAAGAGAGGCAGCTGAGGAGTGAAGCAGCTATCTTACAGGTGCTGACACGGTTTAGGTATTTATTTTCTTTCTAGCTCATTGTTTACAACATGATCATGTTGATTTGAACGTGCTTTGTGTGCGTTTCCCAGAGCCTGTCCCACCTCGGCGTGATCCTGCTGGAGGACATGTTCGAAACGGTGGAGCACGTCTTCGTCGTCATGGAGAGGCTGCACGGAGACATGCTGGAGATGATTCTGTCCAGCGAGCTGGGCCGACTGCCTGAACGCAACGCGCGCTTCCTGGTCACACAGGTGACACCGCTCCGCCGTCAGTAGATGTGATGACTGAGGTCATTTTAGGCCATCTCTCAACCCCTGGATTGCATAACTGAAACTTGCAAACTTTACACTGACTCTTCGTGTCGTTTCAGATCCTCGAGGCTCTGCGGTATCTGCACATCAAACACATTGCTCACTGCGACCTAAAACCCGAGAACGTGCTGCTGGCCTCTGCCGACCCCTTCCCTCAGGTGCCGTTTTGTGATACTTTCATAGTCATGCATTTGAGTTACACCACAGTAACCACACACTGCTGCAGGTGAAGCTCTGCGACTTCGGCTTCGCCCGCATCATCGGCGAGAAGTCTTTCCGTCGCTCCGTTGTGGGTACGCCCGCCTACTTGGCCCCGGAGGTGATCAGCAGCAACGGCTACAACCGCTCCCTGGACATGTGGTCCATGGGCGTCATCATGTACGTGTGCTTGAGCGGCACGTTCCCCTTCAACGAGGACGAGGACATCGAGCAGCAGATCACCAACGCGGCCTTCATGTACCCCCGGCAACCCTGGGCCTCCATCTCCCTGGAGGGTAAGGAGGATTTTTACGACTTTACTCTGATGGTTCGTTCAAAAACTCTGATATGTGGGGTTTTGAACGAGTCATCAATCTGCTTTAGTACAAGATGCATGTTAATTTGATCATTTTCACATGATCGAAAATCTTGGTTTGAATTGCTGACAGCGAGTCTTTTGGGAAATTGATAATCAGAAATCATATGAGTGTCCTTGAATGCATCATTAAGGCCCATTAAGATGTCACCAGCTGGCAACTTTGTTTGTGAATTACTGTACTTCGTTCATGAACATGAGTGTAAAAGTATAATCGAAATCTAATCAAAAAGTAGAATATTGTGGTTTTTTTATAACTGTAAATGTATTCAAAAAAATCAAACTTTATGAATATTCTATATGTAAAGTGAAATATTTCAAGCCCTTTTTGTTTTAATTCTGATTATTATTGTTTGTATAGTTGCACTGAAATATACTAATATTTTTTGAGATTTTTCTTTACCTGTAGGCCATAGTTATCAAAATTAAAATAGTAGAACGTCTGAAACATTTTAGTTTACATGCAATGTACATTTTATTATTCACTTTCCCAAATAACTGCAAAAAAAAAAAAAAATCATTCTAATTTTTTGAGACGTACTTTACATGTTTAATAAGGGAAAAAAGTGTAAACAACATTTATTTTTAACCTTTTATTTAATCGTTTTATTGTTTATTGAAGCTACATGATGTTCTGTTGGTACGGACAAACTTTGAAGAGGAGTGATTCTTCTGTTGGCCACTGGATGGCTCCAAAGCACCATTAAAAAAAAAAAAAAAAAAAAACGTAATCGTTAATGTCCCTGTTCGTCTCCAGCCGTCAGCCTCATCAACAACCTGCTGCGGGTGTCAATCAGACGGAGGTTCAGCGCGGGCAGAGCGCTGGGACACCCCTGGCTGCAGGTTGGATATGTTACGCTTGTTTGAACTCTGATATTAGCATCTGAATTTTTTCTTTATTAATGAGAATTTGGTCCGTCATATAACCAATATTTTGTTTATGCGGCCAAATTCAGAATATTGTCTCTACTCGAGTCTTTTGTATATTTTGCTTAAGTTTTAGAAAGTCATGGCAGAAGATACAAAGATACTCGTTGAAACCTTTCTAGTCAACAAGAACAATCCAGTAAATGTCCTCCTCTTCACCTCCCGCAGGACTTCCAGCTGTGGTGCGACCTGAGGGAGTTTGAGCAGAAGATGGGCTGCAGGTATCTGACACACCTGGGGGATGAAGAGCGCTGGATAGGCTACGCCCAGGAGAGAGGCCTGAGCTTCCCGTCCCACAGCAAAGACCCTGACGTGTGACACGTGTGCGCAGGTTACAGGTTGGACAGTTTATGGCCCGTACAGCGTGAGATGATACCCATGTCTGATGTTCTGAGAAGAGTCAACTTCTCAACAACTCAAACACCCTTTTGTACAGTTATTCAGTTTCACAGTACCACTAAGGTAATTAAAGAAAAACACAAACAATTGATGTTTGGTAATGGAATTTTCCTTTTTTATTCCAAGTTGGGGTTTTTTAAAATGTGTGAAAGTAAGATTTTGTGGCACGAGTGATGGACAGACTAGATGGAGGAGGAGAACGGAGCACAGATGGAATTTAAAAATATCATCATGCGCAGGGAGGAGTCGCCTCGCACAGATTATCATGGCCGACCGGTCAATGGGACCAAAACCCTATTTGCCCCCCCCCCCGGTTGACATAGGCCTGCTATGGTCCCATGTCCAAAATCTTATTTTGTCCACAACTTTCCTGAAGCCCTGTCGTCTCTCGCTGCTCGACACCACCCTCCGCTGGGAGAGGGGTGTGTGGGCTCCTTCTCTGTCTTCGTTCTCAAGTCCAGCCACGGCCCTCCCTTTTCCTCTGTATTTACCCACAGTGCTTTGCTCTCTCTGCCTGCCATCTCGAGGCTCAGTGCTCCCGTCCCCCCTGCGCTTGTTCCTGAGCTTATGGCTTTAAGATCTGCAGATTCCTGCCGTGGTATTTGGTTTTTGAAACAGAGTGAGACTTGGTAACATGGTAGCGCCTGACTGGCGGCTTCGCTCCTCTGCTGACCAATGAAAGTGTCTGGTTTGTGTTGGTGTGTGATTAAGTCGGAGACTCGTGTTTTTAAACTTCAACGTAGCATGCAACTGCACAAATACACAACCAACCAAGCCAACTGACCAACCAGCATTTTTATCACGATTTCTTCTTTAATAATTACCCTTCTACAAAAAAAAAAAAAAGTCATATGAGAGAGCGTAAGAACAGGAGGCTTTGCTCAAAAATAATATAAAACTGTTTTCTCGCCCTGTTTAAGCCTTTCTGTTCAACATCTCCTGAATGCAGGTATGTTTGTATGTATGCTGCTTACATAGCTTCTGTGCAAAACCTGGTTTTTAAAAGAGGTGCGGGACAAGTTCCAAACTAAGATTTGAGCAAAGCCTTCCGCTCTCACCCTCTCTGCACTTTGTTTCTGGGAGGGAAGAAGGGAAAAGAGTGCTGAAAGAGGGAGGAGAAAAAGATAAGAGGTGGAAGGGGTTTAGATCGCTCTCTCCACAGAGGAGAAATAATAGGAGCAGGGAGAGAAGCGATGGGAGGAGGTGAGGAGGTTTACAAGTCGCTCTCTCCGTAGAGGGCGCTGGAGAAGGAGATGTAGTCCAGGGCGCCGGGGGTACCGTCGGCCCCGATATACCTGGTCATGCGGCTGATGCAGTACTCGGCCTGCTCGGGCGGCAGCTCCCTGCGCAGCTCCTCCACTGTGATGTAGTTCTGTAGGAGAGACACAAGGGCAACAATAAGGCCTTGTACACACGGGAATGCAAAAACAACCCAACGTAACACTGTTGTTGTTGTTTCTCACAATGGGCGGGTGTGAATTGAAGTAAATGTTTTCCCAAGCGCTCCATTTTAAATGTAGAGACAGATATGCCAAAACCTGGCATTTTGAATTTTCAGTGACTGAGAGACAAGAGTTCAAAACCAATAATAAAATGTTAATGTATGCAAAGTACCGCATTAATATTGTGTACCAGGCATGAATAAAGACCTGGGTGGGAGCTGATTTTGATCTAACTACTCTAGATTTTTAATGCTTAGCTCTTCTTTTTGAAGTTTTGGTCTAGTTATTGGCTGAGATCTGAGAACAGTGACAATCGGGATGAATTCAAGAAAACCAGGGGCTGTCTTTTTTAGGACTTAACGCCTTTATGCTATTGGTTCAATATTAAATGCGATAGATTTAAGGGAACTACAGTAGATTGTGACGACTAGCACGAGAGGGACAGAGCAACGTGATCGCGCAGTTTGATTTGGACCTGCACATTATGGAGCTCTTAGCTTTAAACTTGATGCAGCAGATTTTATAAACATGAAATATCACTTCAGCTTTTAGCCAAATCAAAGTGATTTTTACTGATTGAATGTTATCAATAATATAAATCATATTTATAAGCTTCTTTTGCTGCAGTAGCAGCAGAGTGAATAGCCTAGACAGCCAATCAGAATGGAGCATAAAAACAGCTGAAGTGGTCAAGAGCAGCTGTGCCTTCATCAGTCCTTTAGTGTATGTGACCATTTAACCTGTACGGGGTTGTGAGGGGCTGGGGTCTACCCTAGATGACACCCTGGATGGGTTGTCAGTGTATCGATGATGCAGAGTCAAATGTTCTGACTGCCCAGTGGTGGATGTCGGGTTTCTGCTGTGACTGCCTGCGTACCTTGTCTGAGGCCAGAATCTTGAAGGAGGCCATGACCTGCTCTGCGGTGTCCGTCTCGGCGGTCTCGCGGGTCATGAAGTCGATGAAGGCCTGGAAGGTCACCGAGCCTGCGTTGTTGGGGTCCACCAGGGTCATGATGCGAGCAAACTCCACCTCACCCTGTCAAGAGAGTTGAGTGAGATGATTGTGTCTAATCATTTGCTTGGTGGAGCATCCTGGAAATGTCACTCACCAGATCGTAACCCATGGAGATGAGGCAGGCGCGGAAGTCGTCCGGGTCCATCATGCCATTTCTCTTCTGCAGGGGAATGAGATGAGATGAGATGAGATGAGATCCAGGCCCCCACAGTAACATTAGAGTCTTTAGTGTCAGCGTTGCCTCACCCTGTCGAAGTGGTTGAAGGAGGCCCTGAACTCGTTGAGCTGCTCCTGGCTGATGCCCTTGGCGTCGCGGGTCAGGATCTGGTTCTCCACTTCGTTGATGGTTCTGGCGATGGTGGTGAGCAGCTGTTCCCAGCCCACGCGGATGTGCTGGATTGGTGGATAAAACACACGTTAAAGCGATGAAAGGAGCGCCAACAGCTCAGCTCGTCGTCACGGCCGCGGCGGCTGTACCTCCATGGTGTAGTTGGTGTGCTTGTTGTCGAAGATGAGCGACTCCTGGCTGAGCTGGTGGTCGCCCTCCAGCTTGTCGATGTTGGATTTGTAGTTGATGATGTTCTGCTCGTACTGCTTCAGACTGTTCATCTGTTCCTCCAGGGAGCCAGCGATGTCCACGGACACATGGCTGATCTCCTGCAGGCGCACACGGGCAGGAAACAGGAACGTTCATTCAAATGTTTTCCTCGATGGAGCCAGTTTTCATTTGCTTTCACATCTCATGTGTACAGTAAAGCACCAACAATTAATTGTTTAGGCGATTGAAAGAAAATTAATTGACGACTATTTTCATATTCACATAATTGTTTCAGTCTTGTTTCGAGGAAAATTATTAAACAATTTTCAGTTCCCACATCTTAAATGTCACGATTTGTTTCTTTCCTTTGTCATTTCTGGCAGTAAATGAAGAGTCTCGGGTTTTTTTTGGAGCAAAGAAGCTATTTGAAAGCATAAGTTTGGGCTCTGAAACAATGTGATGAGCATTTTTTTTGACGATAAACAGAGTAAATGATTAATCGATTAATCATGAAAATGACTAAAATAATTGTTAATTGCAGCTCTACAATATAAATAGATCACTTTCTTTTTAAGGGACTGTTTAATACATTAGCAACTAGTATTGATGAGCAGCAACAGAATGTTAATCATGACATCTAATTAACGACGCACCTCATTGTCAGAGGTGCTGCTGTAGCAGGAGCTGTATTACTTGTACTAGTTAGTAGCAGTAGCTAACCATGGTGACTGGTGAATAACAGTGCTCCTTTATGAAGTCATTTGGCTTTAGTTTTGATATGTTACTGAAGTCAACCGTATTTTTAAAAACTTGTTTGTGGTTGCACCGAACCAGATGAGGCTAAACTTCAAACAGCACAGTTTCCCTTAGCACGTTTCTGATGAGGAATAGAAATTAACATGGCTGGAAAAACTAAATTTATAAAGATTCTTAACATGAAACAAAGGCAGGAAACCCCGAATTATGGTTGGGTTACATCTTTTAATACAAAAATGCACTTAAAAACGTTGATTAAACTATCACAACACTTTACTTTCCACAGAGATTCAGCTGCATAGGTGCAAGTTCAAGCTGCCCTGAAACCCTTGAGCAACGAGCCACTTGTTTTTCAGCTCATGTTGCACTCCAACTACACTTTAGCTGATTGTTCATTGCTTTAGCATCTATAGCAAGAGAGTCCAGAATTAGAGGCCTGCCAAACCTTCTATCAGAAGACAGGAGTATGATTACATTTATCTCCTTCAATAGTAACAAATTGTGTTCTACCGAGTTTTCAAGCACAGGCTCCTGCTCAGTGAGAATATTATTGACCTCATGATACTTTGCTTGATTTATTGAGTGTGTGTATATTTGACCGTGTTGGTTCTCTATTCATAGTCAACACAGGAATCAATACAGTCCTTATTATATAAAATGTAAAAGTTTATATTCATATTTTTCATGCCTCCAGCGTCACTAACTCTCACTGCCGAACTGCAGATTTCTATCTCTAGTGTTAGAGTGAGGCTGTACCTCCATCTTAGTCTGAATCCAGGGTCCGATGATATTGGCCTGTGCGGCGAACTGGCGCCTCAATCTCTCATTGGCCTGCTGTCTGGCCACCTCCTCCTGGAGCATTTGGTCTCTGAGGGGAACAAGGTGCTTCACCTGCAGGGGGATCATTCAGGAAGTAAACAAGTGGGCTGTACTTATTATTAGCCAGATACAAAAAGCAGCGTACAGAGAGTGAGTTAGGTTCCCATCCACGCAACATATTAGAAAAAACTAAATCACAAGCATATCTTGCCTGTTTTTCATCAGCCATTTAATATTGTCAATTATGTCTGATTTGACTCACAGTGTCCCACTTAGTGCTGATGTCCTGGGAAGAGAGGCTGGTGTAAGGGTTGACCCCGGACAGCTTGATGCCGTAGGTCTGGGCGATCTTCAGGATCTCGTTGTGGATGCCCAGGGTGGCCATGCGCTCCTTGTCAGCCTCAGGCAGAGTGGCCTTGAACTGGTCGTGAGCGGTGATCAGGCTCTAAAGGAGAACGGGGACAGTTGAATGTGGAAGATACACGACTGGGACTGACTGGACAGTATATCTGACAACATGTTGCATTTATGTGCAGCTGTTAAAAATTCCTGCCTATTCAGTTTAAACATTGAGGAGTCAGTGATGAATCATGTTTTCTACTCTTAAGGATAAAATTTTCTTC
>KV751366.1:7931068-7942144 GCA_001698575.1 Mola mola | reverse complement strand
AATTATTAATAAATATTAAAACAAATAAAAAATAAATGCATTAATGGTGTGAAGATGCAAGCGTGGCTGTACCTGGATCTCTTCAATGCTGTGGACAATGAACATGTCCTGCAGGTCCTCCATGGCTCCGTCCATCCAGTTGTTAAAGGGGGCCGCCCTCTTGGCAAACTCCAGGTACAGCTGGTCGATGGTCTCCCACAGCTTCTCCACGCGCTATTAAACACAGAGAGGATTTAGACTGAGGCTGCAGAAATAAAGACTCTCACGGTGCCATTGTGTCTTTTGCACCTCCAGTGCGTCCCTCCTCTTCTGGGTGAGGGTACCCAGGTTGTCCCACTGGTCACAGATGCCCTGGCAGCGGGAGTTGACTGTAGCAGCATCATGGTAGTCAAGCTCACTGAAGTGGACGACAGCATCACCATTAATCATGCGTAAACCTATCAGGAAACTCTAAAACCAGGGAGGCTGCTGTAATAATAATAATAATAACTTAAATTTATATAGTGCATTTCATGGAACCCAAGCTCACTTTACAGAGAAGTTAAAGATTGAAGGCCATATTTTAAAGACCTGGAATCTGGAGTCCATTATATTTAATGCCATTACACTCACTTAATTTTTATTCTACTCTGCATTTTTTATGTGGGGGTCATCTGAGAACATTTTGCTTTTGAGTATTTTCTGCTTTTGAAGTAATGAATGATAAATCATGGGTGGCACGCATACATTTTCATTCATTTCTCATATTTTACTGCGTAGAGCATCAAAGAGCTCATGTCCATCTGTGCGGGGGAGTGGTCCCAGGGGAGCGGGGAGGAATAGGGAAATGGTGAGATCAGAGGTTTCTGCACTTTCATGAATATCTTTTCATCTTTTTATTCCTCGTTAATGTTTTCCACTCGTCTGTTGCATCTTTTGTTCTTCAGTATGTTCATGTCACTTCCCTCTCCTGTCCCTTCTAATTCCATTTCTCCTCCTCATCTCTGTGACACTGACATAATAGTGAGCTAAAACTCCACACAAGAATTAAAACAAAAGATGCACTGGAGGTCAGCTCTGTCTACTTCCTGCCTCGCCGTCTTACTTCAGCTCCTGTGCAATGGCAGCGATCTGCTCCACCCTGTCCTGGTGAGCAGCAAGGTCACTCTCGAACGCTTCGTGCTTCCTCATCAGGGCTCTGATCTCCATGAGTGAAGCCGACTCGTAGTCCTTCTTGGACAGCAGGTCCTCCTTACCTGAAACACAGCGCTGATCTTTACACAACTTTTAAATTTATACAGCTCTCACTTCAGTCCGTCCTCTGATTCTCTGGCTGCAGTTACACCTCTTCTGTCACTCACTATAGCATATTTGTACTAGATTTATCACACTATATCATTTTATTATGTCATCTATCAATATCTAACCAGTTTTAATGATTATTCTATGGCATTTTTTCCTCATTAAACAGTGTAAAACAAAAACCGTGTTTAAGCGTCTCTCTGCAGAATATTAATTTTGACCTTCATCAGCATAGATGAGGGGACAGGCAGGCTTGTGTTGGTAAAATGATTAACATTTTACATGAAAATATTTGACTAGTCTGTAGGTTCAGGTTTAAGATTTAGAATAACAGAAAAATCCTTATTTCAACTTTCTTTCTTTACACTTTACAATAAGAGTACATTAATTAACATTAGTTAATGCAGTAATAAACATTCACAGGTAATTCGCCAGCTTATCATTTACTAATAGTTTTCATGTTTAATAAGATACTAATTTATACATTATTCAATAGTTTAAAGCTGTACTTGTCATTGTCAAGTGTCATTTAAGGAATACCACCTTACAATTAAGGTCCCAAAGAGCATTAATAAATGCTTAATTAGGGTTAGGAGACTGTCTGTGTTAGTTAATGGCTTTTACTGTGTTAACTAATGTCAATAGTATGGTTAGAAACTACTGAATATGTATCTTAGGCGCCGGCGTTTTGGCTGTCCATCTACACGAGAACGGCGTTAGCGGTGCTTGAAAACGGAACCATACGGAAGCGGGCTCCAGAGTGTAAAGATTTGAAAATGCCCCCGTCTCCGTTTCCATGTAAACGAGGAAAATAAAACATTTTGAAAACGGGCATGGTAACTAGGGGTGCAGCCAATTGTTTTCACTCGCTTTATTACCCACGTTTTATTGGGGGGATCGACTGAGAAAAGCGTGCGCATGTTTTAGTTCATCACAAAATCACACTGCCAACTACTGGCCTGGCAAGTGTACTACAGCGTTTGTGGGGTTTCCTGCGGTCTCGTGTGCACAGAGGTCATTCACAAAATGTTACCATGAACATTCACCTGCACGGTGAAGTACTTGAAAACAGCAACTGAGAATGAAACAGAACGTTGTCGTGTAAACAGGACCTTAGTTAACTCGAGGACTGTTGGTAATTACATGACACTTCAATTAACTGATAATTAATGTTTATTACTGCATTAACTTACATTACTGTACCTTTATTTCAACGTGTTACTGAATTTTCGCCCTTCAACAATATTATTTATACATTGATTATTTATTACCACACAAAATGACTTTTGCCTGTACTTTCCACATCAAAACACTTTGATAACTCCGTGCAGAATATTCCTGTGGGGCTGGAAGTATTGCTCACCGCAGCTTTTTGGCGTCCCTACCTGCAGTCCAGGCCTCATGCATAGTGCATTTCTGCTTGAACTTCTCAGCCAGGTGGTCGAGTCTCTCCAGGCGGCGGATCTCGGTCAGCAGCCATTCCTCATAGCCCTTCTCCACCTGCTCCAGACCCTTCCAGGCGTTGGCGATATCCTGAAGGAGGGAGTTAGTCACACTTGCTTGAGGAGCATTTAGAACATGAATAATGAAAACTATCCCTCAAGAACATTTTAATATAGTCGGATTCTGAGAAATTTTAAAATTAGTTCTCCCCATTAGCTTCTCTTTAAATTTTAAACAAAGTTATCAAGTCGGCCAACCATTTCTTTCTTTCAGCAGATACTTTTCCATCTTGTCCATCTCGTTTAATAATAAATCTGGACTTTGTGTAGCAGTCAAATCTGCCCTGCTCACCGACACCATTTTGCCCTCAGAGGGCATGAAGGCAGGCCTGTTGCTGAGCCTCAGCTTGGTCTGCAGGGTGTTGAAGTTAATCTCCAGCTGACATTTCTCCTGCACGCGGGGCGGCTTGTGGACGCGGCGGTAGTCGCGGAAGTCCTCCAGCTTCTGCTGCATGGCTCGCATGGTCTGCTCCGTTGTGCGGTTCTCCAGCCAGGGGATGGTGCGGCGGATCCACTCCAGCAGCTGCATGAGGAAATTTGAGGAAAATGCGGAAAATGTATTCTTATCTCAGTTAAACATCCAGTGTTTAATTTGTATCTTTCATTCTTACACACTACTATCCTGTTAACTATATTATTTCGCGACAGCTCCATCAAGTGTACATCGTGACTGCATATCTCTGGATTGGTTTGGTTCATTCATTGAACACTTAAAGAAAATTTACAGTAGGTTTGATTAATCTCCTATACGTCAGTCTCCCACAATTTTTGTACAAAAATAAGATGATATTGTTGTTTATTCAGTATTTCTGGCTCTTAATCATTCATAACTTCATTGTTTTAGTGATTTTGCAGAACCAGACAAATTACAAATTTACGTATTCTTTTAAAATTCATCATATTCAAGTTTAAAGTGTCAATTCTTAACAGAATTATAAATCATGAAAGCTATCTGTAGCTGTTAGACCTTTTTCACTAAATTAAACTCCTTCTTGCTGTTTTATGAAGAATGATGTGTGTTGTATTTGCAGTATTCTGTGATATTGTCATCATACTGTAACTGTATTTAATCCCTACACTTATCATACTATTGATTTCCCGGCTGATGTTCGAGCCTCTCCGTGTGATTGAGCCATTGGATCAGAACGTTGTGAGAAAAGTGGCGAGGACTTTAAAGCTTTGGAATGCTAACAGTGCTACTGCAGAGGAGGATGGGCAGGACAAACTGAGTGTGGTAGTGTGTGGCTGCAGCGGTTTCTCACCTCGCTGGCCAGCTTCTCGTACTCCTCCATCAGTTTCTCATTCTCCTGGTTGACAGCCAGTACCTTGCAGATGCGGTTGGCAGCTGTCTCGGCCTGATGGAGGACCAGAGTGACAGTTAATGTACATTTACTACGTTTTGTATGCCCACGTTTATTCATTAGTGCTGTCATTTTATGTCTCACCCGCTCTTAATGATATACTCACTGATATATATATAAAACAACTAGCTGCAAAGAGCCTTTGAAAATCTTCAAAGATATGATTAGAGCATGAGATTATGATATAATCTGACCTGTTCAGCACCAGCGAAGGCGTGGTAGAAGCACGACACGTAGGTCATGATGGCCTTCTCATCAGGTTTGGGTGTGTTGACAATATCTGAGGGTGGAAATATATGTTATCTAGTCATACTTTTTTACAGTCAGCAACACACACTAAATGCTTTTATTCATCACATAAAAAACATAATTTACTGTTGTATTTTTATCAAATGTACATGATAGAGGTCAGGACTTCAACAGATGCTTTCAAAGTCCTTTAAAATGCATTCATTTTAATGCAAATGGTGGATTTCCTAGTAATAAGGACCTCTCGTCCTTGTGCCATCTGCCATCACCCATGGTGCTTTGCTGCAGTGGAGGTCATTAGCGTGTGTGTGGTATGTTACAGAGTGTTCTTTCAAGAGTTTGTTTCACCTTCAGCGTCAAGCATCTTGGGGATGTCCAGGAACTTCTCGGCCACTTCGAAGGCTGTGTTCAGGTTGCTGATGGGGTCGTCCTGCAGGGAGACACAATTACTGAAGAACTGCACTGGGTTTGTCACAAAACCACAAAAAGAGGAGAAAAAGAATCACAACACTGAGAGGAAAGGAACAGAAATCTGATTCACACATCAGTTTTATGAAGCAGAGCTGGTTTTGGAAAGCAAACAAGTGCGTGGATTTAATTTTGGATTCCTTCATCCCGTTAAACTGTTTGGCTGGTGGTTGTGTACGCCGTTGTCTTTAACCACTGAAGAAGAAAAAAAAAACTCTGGAGAAAACAAACACTTCTGTTGAAGTATTTATAGTATATAATGTTCAAAATATCAGGTATAATCCAAAACAATTCTGTGAATGTGACACAAATATTACAAAATATTGATTTATATTATATCTATATGGTTTCTATGTGTAATTACATACTAATGACATGTTTTTTATAGTTCCTCTTTACATATCATCTCTTGAAGTGCATCAAAACAAAGTTTTTTCAGCACTAATTCTACACAAAGAAAGGAAATAGAAGAGGGGAAAAACAGGACAGAGCACCTTTCTCAGTTTGGAGTAGTCAATGAGGTCGGGTCTGTGTCTGTGGATGAGGGCGCACAGAGCGAGGCCGTCCTTCCAACTGAGCCCCGACAAGAGGAATGAGACAACCACCAGAGACGAGGGTTTGACAGATGTGACAGAGGAAGAAGGATGATGAAGGGAAAAGAGGGCAAAATAAGAGTTTACAGGACAAGGAAGAGTGTGCAGGTAGGGAAGAACAAGTTGAATTGTAACAAAGATTTGGAAAAGACGTTGGTTGTAGTTATTGCACAGTTTGGCCTTGAACGCCTACCTAATATGGAAGTTCTGCACATTCACATTCCTGTAGGGGGCAGTTTTCCTCTGGCACCACAGCAGCAGACCCTCCTTAGCTGAGGTCTCTGGAAAAAGTAAGGGAGGGAGATGGTGAGCACAGGAGCAGCAGGATAAAGGAAAATACATCATTTTTAAAATCAGGCATTATCACTTGAAACAAACAGGGTTTTGACAGTTTAACTGACAGTGGAAATCATGTCAAGAAGTCCAAAAAAAGATTCTACTGAAGAAAAGGTCATTTTATCTGTTTATGGTTAATAATCTCTACTTTGAATGTCATGCTGGTGAAGTCAGTGGATAAAATATATCATTTCCAGCACTGAAGGCATCACAGGAAGATAAAATCCGGTTGATCGCTAAAGGAATTCAGCCTAGATGAGAGCAGTAGCAATAAAAGGAGAGGACTTAAAGGTGAAGGTCAGAGGTATGATGAAGGACAGGGGGAACAAGGCCTCAGTCTTAATAAACAAGAATTTATTGTGAGTTGACCCGCCTGACGATACGGAGACATGATGAAGTGACACACGGTGCAGATAAAGTTCAGGAAATTGAATCATAGAGCATGAATTACTGCACGCATTTATGCTACAGCTCACACATTGCAGCATATACAGCACACCTGTGAAATGTGAGACCCTCTGCTGGGGGTGGGACTACCCACACATGTGACTTGTTTACTGATACTCCACACTCAAATAAGCATAGTGTGTATAATCTGAATACGTTTTGGGGGGCAGAGCATGCTATCAGGTTTGTGCTTTTTGCCTCTGGGGTCTCAAATGTCTTACCACTTCAAGACAGAAGCAGTATTCAAGTGTTAAACTGATTTTGTTCCACTTCATTGGTGTGTAAAGCTGAGAGTGACACTACAAAGAAACATTACATGTGACTGTGTTCTCATGACAGACCTGGTGATTACAATCAATTATCTTTGATGTTTGTCAGTCCTTTTGTAATAATTAAGACATTATAACTGTTCTCATACCAATTTGTACTATTTCTGATTACATTCCAGATGAGAAGATGATCAGTCTCTCCTCTATCAGTTAAATATGATACAATCAGCTGCTATAATCTTGAAGACAAATATCTGGTACTTAAAGTGGGTTATAATTTTATGTTAAAACACACTCACGCACCTTCCACAGAGATATCCTGGATAGCGAAGCGCAGAATGATGGTCCAGATCATACCAAGAGTCATCTTTACGTTACCATCAACAATCTCTGTAAACACACAAATACATGACAGAAATACAGACAATCTCAAAGACTACAGCAGGACTCTCAGTTACAAACACTGATATATAAAGTAATGAGTCTCCACTTCCTCCAACTGTAGAACAATGAAGCCAAAACATTCTGGACACGAGCGCGGCCATCTTGTGCTGGCGCGTTCCTGTCAATACCCGAGTCAATCGCAAGCAGAATCAGCTATCAATCAGGATTAAAATCTAATTAAAGCCAAACCTAATGTAACAGAGTTAAAAATGTAGTATACTGATATATGTGCTTTTCACCAAAATAAAGTAGTCTTGTTTTATAAATGTGATTGGGAGCCTTGGCCATATGGCGTACTCTAAGTCCCGTGTTGTTTCCCTACCCGATCAGAGAAGCGGTATGCTTTGAATCCGATGCTGTATACATGTACACGACAGCCTGAAGGAAATGTTTTGTTTTATTTATCCAAGATGAGAGAAGCAGTATACTTTGGATCCGGAATAAATACAAGTAAATTCAACAACTTCGCCTCATCCCTGACTGCCATACAACCGTTACACGGAACAGAAAAAGGGACATTTTAACATACATTGGTGTGATAGGAAAGATGCCATTTCTGACAAATAAATATGTGGAAGGGCAGAATTTATGACCTTTACTGGAGCCAGCTCCAGAGGATGCTTGACTTGTTTTTTGTTTTGTTTTTTCATGTCATCCATGTATGTGAAGTCTCCTTAGACGGTCTGTGTTTGCTACTGAGCCAAGTTTAATTGTGTACATTTTGTACCTTTTTGCAGAGTGAGGAGAAATTAAGTCGAGTAGATTTAGAAAAATGGGGAACAATTTCACTGCTTAAAACATACTCCAGTTCAAAAATTGCTTGTTCCTCCCCATCACCATTTTTTTTCATCTCATCTGTTCTCACAATATCCAACTACTCTCATATGTGCTGCGTTCTTCCAGTAGTTCTCTTTAATCTTGTTCCATAACAATGTTTTAAATCACAACATTAATAACACATATTTTGATCATGGATCTATCATACATTTCAACTGGTAAAAAGTCAGAATTTATCATATATTGTCACTTCATCTGAATTCATTGGATGTAGTGAACTTCAGCGGCCGTGTGGCACTTAAAAGTAGCTTCAAGAAATGCAAATACTATTGGTACATTAATTCAAAAAGTCAACATCAGGGGTTGGGCGCTCACCCTCAGCACCAATAGACACCAGTTTGACTCCCTTGCTGCAGATGAAGTCCAGGGCTTTATTCACGTTTGCGATTTTGTGGAAACGCATCTTGCCTTTGTCGGGTTTGGGCAGCCTCTCGCCTAAAAGATGAGAAAAGGGTTTACTCGGGCTGAAATGATTGTCAAGTGATATATAAGATATATAGATGGAATAGTGGTGGTAACAGACCTGATATGACCTCCAGCAGCAGCATGAGTTTGAGGCCATTTCTGAAATCCTCTTCAATGTTTTCAATCTGTGTCCCGGCTTTTCTCAAGTGGGAATTACACCAAGCTGTGAAGGTCTGACGGACAGAAGATAGAGCAGGTTACACCATCACCCAATCTGACTCCATGATAAATACATTTACTGTGAGCAGGTACCATAACTTTAACACACTCACACATATATACACAGTGTGTTTCTCTCTCGAGAGCCAGGACAAAACTCCTTAACCAGGCCTGAACTGTCCACTGCGATTACTGCAGCTGCACACAGTGAGAACGCACACACTGAGACGTCGGTTTGACAGCCGCTGTCAGCTCAACAGCCCTCAAACCAGCTGAAACTGACTGCTGGTTTTATTATTTTTAGGTAGGAAACCATTTGGAGCGTCACTAAGTAAATGTGACAAAATGTCATACATTTTACAGTATTACAACAGTTTTTTCCACTTTAAACAACAGATACTGTGATTAAAAAAAAAAAAAAGACAAATGTTGAGAATTTTTAATTCAAGTGGTCTGATCAAAGATCAGAATTCTGCACCACTTTTAGGCTCTGTATTCAGGCCTTACTCAGCTATGCTGTGGTGGTGCTTTATAGCCAATCATGGGTGATTTCCAAGAGAGGGGGTCCCTATTGGCTGTTCTACAAAGGTACATGCATATGCACGTCCCCATAGATGGTGAAAGGCCGATACAACAGCGGACATCCCAGCAGGAAAAATGTTTCTTCTAGCATGATCAACAACCACATACAGAGCAAAGGGGCATAACAGTCTAAGAGGGTGAGGCAGAGCTACAGAACAGAAACAGGGACAGGAGGGGGAGCAGAGTTGCTTCCATAAAGTCTCATTAACGAGTCAGAAACGTTGGAGCACACCCTGGCTATAGGTGAGCATCCATCTGCATTGGTTGGGTTGGCTTGTCTACGTTTTAACTGACTCCTTGAAGCCTTGATTTTGCTGCACACTGTGTCCCTTGGTTGAATTTCCTCGAGGAAGCACATCAGCCACTGTGAGGGTTATTCTTTTCAGTGATTCTTTCAGTAAAGTTTGTCATGAGCTTCTTCCGTTTGTAGGAAAATGAAGCAAGCAGGACAGAAACAGTCTAAACTGTGCAGCCGTCTGCTGTGTTTACCTTCACTAAATCACTTCAAAATCTGCTGCTACAGCATGACGAAACACGTGCTACACACAGCCGACTGGTCAGTTATGAGTCAGAATTTACTCAGGCAGTTTATGGAGGATTACCGTGTCCTTGTTTGTTTATAAGTCTTTTTAGAATTGTTTACCCTCTCCAAGCTTGATGTTTATGCAGGAATTGATGATTCAATCAGTCCAGTGTTACAACTTTAAGCTTCTAGCTATGAAGCCCTGTTTTCAAATTCTGTGTTGTGCTGAGTGTTTTATGAAGGTAGGGTGCTGCCTTTTTCAAAAATCTGATCCCTCAATTTAGGTGACACTGCTGTGCATAATGGGCCACATGCAGCCAGTGATGTAAAAGCCTCTCAACCACTGAGTACTTGCTTTTGCTCTGTCTGGAAAACTGCCTAATGGTATCGGCCGTGCACGTCGGGGACAATACAATCAGCTCTAGTGGGCCATTCAATCAATTGCTGAATGGTATTTTGAGAGGCTTTCATAGTGTTTGGCTGCAAATGTAGATAGGGCATGTGTGTTCACATCCGTGAGTGTACGCTCACAGCTGCTCCCATAGAAAAACTTTGCTGGGGTTTGGAGGATGTGTGGGTGTAGAGGCAGAATAAGTGCATGAGCTGAATAACAAACTACAGATGACAGTGTGGGCGGAGTGAGGTGAGAGCTAGCGAGTGGAGACACTGGAAGAGAGAGTTGTATAAATTAGCAATGAAAATAGGTTTGTCCTCAGAAAGTTGAGAGCGTGAATTTTCCATTTCAACATGGCACATTAAACAATCTAGGAATTAAAATGCATGCGTTGTCCTTGTGCAGCATGTGTGTGTGGAGTTCTTATATTCATGAGTGCTTCCATGTCTATCAGCTTGCATTTGAGCGTGAGTGTAGATCTACAGGGTTGGACAGAGAAGCAAAGCAGCAGAGACAGAGAGACCCAGAGAGGAGGAAGAAAAAGAAACTGCTTTTTAGAGGGAGTTAAGAGAGAAATAGAAGAATAAGAGAAATTCTATGTGTGCATTTAAAAACCTCATTTGCCAAAAAAAAAATAATAATAATAATACTTGGCTGTGGTAAATGGTTACTACATGATATGCATGACCTCAGAAACACAAATAAATCTGTTAGAAGAGACACGTTTATCACATTTGCTGTGACCCAGCAGAGAAATGCAGCAATCATCCTTGAGTTACAGAGCTGCAGGCACTCTTCTCATTATGTAATCTTGATATGGCCTCTTTGTAACATCTGCAGAAGAGTGGACATACAACAAGTCAAATTAAGAAGCATGTGCTATCATAAAAAAGAAATCCTAGTCCACTACACTTTAGAGGAAGATTTTGCACACATTCTGCATGTAAACAAAACACTCCATTTTGAGTAGCCACAAAAATGAAATTGCCCAATGCTTAAGTACACTAACATTTGTTATATTGTAGTATAGGTACTTTGACTTACATAGGATCTGAATATTTGTTTTACTACTTGACAACTTGGCACAGAGATTAACATTAAAAAATATTTTGATTCAATCTGAAAATCTGAATTTGAATCCCAAAGACAGACACTTGTAGAAGGCT
>KV751366.1:7914653-7930994 GCA_001698575.1 Mola mola | reverse complement strand
TGGAGAGGAGAACAGACCTGTCTGAAACAGCCGGGGTCCCAGCAGGTGTTTGTCTCCTCTGCCACGCATGACCAAATTTAGACAGGAGGTGTGTGACGGAAGGAGGGGAGGGGGGCTAAATTGGATAGGAGGAAGAAAGACTGGAGAGTGAAGGGAGGGTGGACGAGGGCTAAATCGGTTTGCTATGAGACACCAGTGGACAGCTGAGAAGGCAGGATTCCTGAGGTGGACTGTAAGAGTCCAAGACAGAGAGAGAGGAAAAGGACAAGAATGGGGAGAAGGAATGAATGGACTGAAGAATAAATATGAGGCTGTATAAAATAATAACTTGAGAAAGTGCAGAAAGATGAGAGGGGTAAACCCCCGGCAAACATCAAAAGAGAGCTGTTAGACTAAACTTAACTGAAATCAAGGATTCACTTGACCCATTAAAGCTGACATAGATCAGAATCTAATAAGTCAAAAATGTTTAACAGAGCACCAGATGATAAAAAAAACTATTACCTGCCATATATGTGATAGCTAAAGCTATTACTTCTATTTCCCCTATGAAATGCTCTATTATCTCATCTCTCAGGTTTGTTTTAATGCCTGTGGTTGTGTACAGACTCCAATGGCACAAAGTCACTCTCCATCCTGGTATCACCATTCCTTCCTCAGCTCCTCCATCTGCTGGCCAGGCCTAGCTCTGCCCAGGTCCTTGTTAAAGGTCCTTCTTGTAAAATGAGGTCACGGTAACCCAGCTGAATGCCTTCCATAACTAAGTCCCCCCCCAGTGGGTAAATCAGGGGCCGCTGACCCTACACATGCTCTACACTCACATCGATCTTCCATCTGAGTGGGCTCGAAGCTCTTAATGTCAGCCAGCTCAGCTGTCCATCAAAGAGTTGATGCAACCTCAGCTCCCCTGGCGTTACCACTGCTGGCCTCAGGGGGGAGCCCACAAGCAGGACATGCTGTCTGTTCACTACTTGCTCTTCGCAATTCATTTCAGCAAAGCAATGATGTAGTTTGTTGTTATAAAAGATATTTTTTTAAACACAGGAATATAAGATAATTTAGAAAATCAAAATAACAAATAAATAATGGTCATGCTGTGGTGAAAGGTGTTTACAATGAAATTTTAAAAAAAATGACTGAATGAATTACAGCTTTCTGGAAAATTCGAAGAAATCTGATAGCTAATGACATATACTCATAAATTGATTAGTAAGAAATGAAACGGTTATTCAAAAACAGATTATTGGTTGGGTACATTTGATAGAGCAATAAATGTAAATGAAAATGAAATGAAATGAAAATGTAATAAAATGTAAAAAACAAGAAAATCAATTATAGAAATTGAAGCATAATTATTTGGATAATGTACTGAAAAAATCCTTTATTCATCTCAAATATTTCTGTATTTCCTGTATTATTTTTTATTTACACTCACAAAAAAAGTTACCTTTTAATGAAACAAAGTTATGGTATATAGATGATTTTGGCAAAAATTAATACTGTAACATGAACATGACTTCACAAAACAAATTTCAATCTTTACTAGAAATAGAGGTTTATATTTTAAATAAAAATTTGCTTAATTTGGTATCAATTGCCTTAAAAAAAAATTATTTGCTGTTGTCTCACCTGGAATTATATAGTGTTAACTCTGACATAAATCCCACTCCAGTCTGTAGAGAGGTTGACAATGTTCCTGTCTGGCCGCTATGTTAAAAGGTACCTCCTGCCCTTTGTGGTGCCAGTCTTATACATCACATACATACACGCGCACTCACACACACTCGTCAGCTGGGACTGACCTGATTATTACCTCTGGTGTGACTGTTATACCTGCTATGTCAAGGTGCTCTTTGCACTTACAGAGTTAAATTTCTGTCTGGAACCATCCTATGACGCAGAAAACACATAATTACCCATCCATCCATTTTCTACCGCTTATCCTGTTAGGGGTCGCGGGGGGGGGGCTGGAGCCTACCTTAGTATCTTCAGGCGAAGGCGGGGTACACCCTGGAGAAGTCTTCAGTTCATCGCACGGCTGACATATAGAGACAAACAACCATCCACACTCACATTCACACCTACGGGCAATTTAGAGTGACCAATTAAACTAACCCCCAGTTTGTTTTTGGACATAATTATCCATTCTGGATTACTATGTAAACCTGTAGGACAGTCTTTACACTGAACTTTCTTGAAATTACAAGTCTTAAGCAGCTGATTTTCAAAAATTCTAACTTCAATCAGGAATGAATGATGTAATTCTAAAAATATACTCGTGTAGTGTTAGTTTGGACTCAATACCTACATCTTGATCTAAGTCATGAGGAGGACATGTTAGAAATAATGAAGCAACACCTTCAAAGGGACAATTGTACCCTTTATAACTTATTTGCACTGTATCCACCTAGAAAAGATACATATTAGTACTGTATAGATCAACTATGTCCCTTTGAGGGTACGTCACATGCATTTGTACCCTCAAATATTTCTTAAATTTGTAAGAAAATAAATATACTTCATCACCTTTACTTATGACATTGTAAAGATTGATGACATGACAGCACTGGAAAACTGAAACCAAAGCATTTCGATCCTCCTCTAATGGTTAGCTGCAGGTTAGGCCAATAATCCTACCCCTCAGTGTTATCGAACAGGACAGCTAATTTTTCTGATCAATTCGGTTCTAATTAATCATTTCATGCTATAAAATGCGGGAGAAACGTTAATGGTTGACTGATTAGCCCCGTGCTCAACAGAGTCAGGAAGGTTTATGAGCAGGAATTTGATACTGCAACACCACCGCCCGGGCTCTACTGCGCAAACCCATGCTTCAAATGACTTCAGTAGCACAAGATGGCAGTGCTCGTATGCAAGATATTTAGGCTTTATATTTGTACAGTGGGAGAAAGTGGAGACAGTCATCCATCTTTATGTAAGTCAATGGTATTGACCTTGAATCTTACATTGCAGTTTTAAATGAACTCATTCATTGGTTAACCATCTAATTATAAGAGATGGATAGAATAACACACTGAATATTTAAATGGACTACAAGTGCTTGAGAAAGAAAACAATATCAGATGAATAATCCATTTTCAGAACTAAATGTCTGCAAATCTGGTCTGTTATTCATAATGTGTAACTATGAATGAACTGTTTCAGAGTCTAGTTAACATACAGCCAACTGGGCTGTGCACGCAGTATATGTATATCTTAATATAACACAGGTATTTATGTCTCAGATGTAAAAATAGTCTTCAGCTACCTTTGTCACACACCTGTTCAGAAGTCATGTCCTGGTCTCTTTCACACACACGCCACATAAACAAATCACAGTCACATCACTCACATTCCTGACCACAATAGGCACACATAAAAACATTGTGCCCTTTTGTTTGTAAGGTCACATCTGTGATGCTCGAGGGCAAACGTAATTTACATCTGAACACAAATACAAACAAACAGAAAAACGTTTTCAACGATAAATCAAATGACAATAAAAAATTATATCAATTTTGATTTCATCATAAAATTAGCACATGCTTCAATGTTCTAAAAAAATATGATAAAAATTACTTTAACAACAGAAATCATAAGTGCCAGTATTCTAAATTAGAATTTTAAGACAAAACTTGAAACTACATTGTAATAATAATAGCTCTATTATGTTGGACCAGCACCACTTCAGCCCACCCATCTGACAGTAATAAGCATGTGCATAGACAAGGAAATGTAGCCCCACCCCCACGGCGAAAAACACTTCCACCATAATTGTGAACAAACCACCAGTCAGTGGTTATTAAAAACGCAGACACAAAACACAAAGGGCTGCCGCTCCTTGGATTGTTGTAAGAGCTAATCTCAGCTCTTGGATTTTTAAGCAATTAAGAAATCAACTCATCCCATACTGAGAGAACCAAAACATAAAAAAAAACAAAAATCTGATTCTCTTTTGCATCATTACATATCTTTAAAAGTTTCTAAAAGTTTGCAGGACATTTTGATTTAATAATAAATCATACATTAACCCCCTCTGTGAGTTTAAGGGAGACAATGTACTACAAATGTATCCAGCTGTTTTCCTAAATTTCCTTACCTTTGTCATCAACTTTTCTGAATGGCAACACATTTCTCTCATTCTGAATGCTAATACATCTAAAAAGAACACTTAATACTTTACAATAAGCATAGCTTGATTAACATTAATTAATGCAGTAACTATTGACTGTCATTTAAGGGATACATGTTTACAACTTTACAATAAGGCTCATAAAGAGCATTAATAAATGGCTAATTCGGGTTAACACATGATCTATTGCAGTTAAGTCATGCTTACTAAGCGCTCTTATGCATTAATAAAGTGTCACTTAATACACTTGATACATGTTTTCAACTTTACATTAAGGGTCAAAGAAGCGATAATAAATGGTTATTTCAGGTTAAAAAAAAGGCTTTATTAGGGTTAGGGGACTTTCTGGGTCAAAATGCTTCTCACTGTATTATTAAACTGTTAGTTGTTGGTCATTACTGTGTTAACTTGTGTTAATAGTATGGTTAGAAACTACTGAATAAATACCTTTATGCACTTTATGAACTGTAAGTAAGGGATTGAATGACACATTATATAACTGATAGTAAATGTTTCTTATTGCATTAACAAATGTTAATTAATGTACTGTTATTGTGAAATAACTTTCATTGAATATTTAGTATTTATTTATTCATTTCCCTGGCTATACATATTCTTTATCTTTCGTTTTGTTTGTATTTGTTTAGAATTTTGTGAAATGTTGCTAAATTTTTTACAAGACAGTCACATCTTTACTTTACTTTTGTAAAAGAAAACACTTCGGCCATCAGAATCCCTAACAGTAATGTAACCAGAGTGTATGTTTTTTCATTTTCAAATGACCCCACTATTTTTGTGTAATTTAGATTTCTGGCTGACACACAGCTATTTCAAAAGTCCCAGCAGGACACCATTAACTGAACAAAGCTACCAGTGTGAGAAATATAACAGTCGGTGTCCATCTGTCAGCAGATAAAAGAGAAAAAGGGCATAATTTGCTCATCTGCTGAGGTCCACCTCTCAGCTGTACCCCTCACATCAGTAAAAACTCAAAGACATTAGAAAAATTGAACACTGATCCATCAAAGAATGCAGGTGTCAACAGTATTCAAGCATGATGCCTTGAGCAGTTAGTGCAAACTTTCAAAAAGTGCTGACATGATTACATTTTTCAAGACTGGCGCAGGTTTAAAAAAAAACAACACAGTGTGGAGAACCAACAATTTGACAGCACTGACGCAAGTCGTCCTGACAAATTGGAACAGACGGCGTAAAGCCATATCAGCTGTGAGTGGACAGACAACACTCCCATCAACACTTGTCGTGTCACAGCAAGTGACAACCGCAGGAAAAGTTTCCTGTGAGTGTGTGACTCTTTGGACAATTAGAGCCTCTATTTGTCATCAACACAGACGTTTGCTAACCAAATGTACAGTGTGTTGATTTTTTGCACTGTTTTTTTTCTCTACTTTTGGTTTTGGACATTTGACTGAATAAAAAGAGGAACCTCACTTCAGGCTATAGGAAGTTGTTTTTTTGAACATTTTATAGATTAAATTACCTAAATTGAATACGGAGTAAGATACAACTTCACTTAAAAATCTTCATTTTCTGATACTTTGAAACTGTACTCCATTACGTTTATTAAATTGATTTATTTACATCTGAAACGAACTAGTGCATTTTTTAAAATAAAATAATTTATTATCAGTCACATTTCTATTATTTATTTGTAATATTTAAAAAAAAACAACACTAATTCTGATAATCCTAAAACTGTTGAATATTGATGACAGGGAACAACTAACCCATAGCATACAGTGGAGTGCATACAAATTTTATACTTTTATTACATTTATTGTCAGAAAGTTACTTTTAATAACACAAGTGCATTTCATTTCAAATACTTAAAGACTTTAAATCAAGTATCATTCATATGGGGGGACTTTCAATATGATATCTGTACTTTTACTTAGGCATGAGTTTTTAGTACTTTTTTACAAAACTGGTACCTCATTAATTGATATCAATAATGAAAATTTACAATGTTCAAAGCCTAATATAGGCATTAAAAAAATCTAATCAAGAATTACTCCTTGACCGGAGCATAAAAAAAAGCATTGAGGTTTGATCCCCCTACACACAACAGAAAAAGCTGATTGCAATAAAATCTTTTTGAAACTCTCAAAAATCATGTTTGACACCACTTTCTTGCATCAGATCTTTTGTAAACAACGATTGTCCAGCACTCGGTAAAGTGACAGCACCATCGTAGAGGGAGAGAAGTTACAACACACAACAGGTGCCATTTAGAAACCCCCTTCCTCTTCTTCCCCTTGCTTTAAATAATCCCCCTCTCAAAGAGACCAGGAACCCCGAACTTGGGTGCCACAGGGACAATTTGGGAAAATGACATAAGAGCTAAGAATTGATCACCCCCTCCTGGGTTCTAATAGGCTGAGCTGAACTCTTCTGCCCCCCAGATTTAACTCTAATCTCCCCCACTGAGTCTAAACATGTATTACATATAGAACAAGGAACTGAGCAAGTAGCTTCCTGTCATAGTTTAGGAATAAATCTGGTGACTGTGAATCTGTTGCTGCAGTAATATTATAAGTATTTATTTACAATCCAAATCAGTGAAATACTATTTTACAAAAAAAAAAAAAAAATTGTTGACGTAAATGAACTGTTTCTTTTTCATGTAGAGTCAATTTAAACCAGTGATTTCTATCCTTGAGATGCAATAACTTGTTATTTATTACTCAAATTGTTCGATAGTTTAACCTCTTTACAACTCCCACAAAAACAAAAAATTAAATTGAAGAGGCTAATAAGAGAGGAAATTTATTTTTTGGTTAGTGTACTTGCAACTCATGTATCTAGAAAAGTCCTTTCTTTGTAAACTACAAAATTTTTTTCAGCAGGTTTAACTGTAACAGAATCACTCCCCGTCATCAGTTCTTCATTCCTCCCTTTCCACCTCTTATCTATGAAGGATTAACAGGTTAATATCCCAGAGACCCTGCTGACAACAGGGCCACCGCTGCTGGCCTCCGATGCAAGGACCCAGTCCAAACCAAAGGATTTATGTCTGTGTTTAGAGGATAAAAGGCCTAGCACACCTCCTCTAAATCAAAGCCTGAGTGTGTGTGTGTGTGCGTGCGCAAATCAACCATGTGCCAGATGCCAGTGTGATATATTGTATACACATGGGATTTTAACTGGTGAGAGAACAGGTGGAGGTGATACAAGACAACAGTCCTCCACCCACAGCCACATCAAGAGCTAAGCTAATGTTTTAAAGATTTAAGTGTGAAAATTGCACAAATGGTACATAATCTCACACACTTCTTGGCCATATACAAAATTACTCAGCTCGGAACTCCCCGCCTGGAGCATTTTAAAGTGGAGAGCTCAATGAAGATGATTTTCGATTATAGCTCACAAGCAAGCAGGGAACAAGTTAGTCAGGCACACAGAAAAGTGACACTGCTCTAAGGAATAAGGTTATGGCAAAAACAAATAGACTTGTGCCACTTGCTCGGAAACGTGCTGCATCACATGCAACCTAGGCATTCCATTTATTTTCTGTCAGGGGCTGAATGGCACACGGGAACAGACGGCTAACCTGGTTCAGTCAATTGCTTGCTGTGACAAAACCATCTGTCTGTGGCATCACATTAATTGCTTCGGCTCAGTAAGGGGAGACACATTGTGTCCTGCTCTGCTCCGTTATGCTGCCTTACATTGTGTTCGACTGCCACAAGGTTCTAGGTTGCTGTGCTACCAGAATGATGATACCTGCCAGGAACACCAGCCAAAATTTCACAATGAGCTCTCCATGTACTTGTTTGTATGTTTAGAAGCATCACCAAACTGACAAGGCTCGCACAGCAGAAACACGGCGACACATTTTTCAAATCTTTGGATTTATCGGTCATAAGAAAAGGATAAAGAGGAAGGACAGGGCAGTGAACGGAATTATTTGAAGAGCCATTACTTATTACTTTAGATCTCAAACTATTTAAAGATGCATATTGCTGAGCTGGTTAAGTCGTTTAAGTCATTTGGCTTCATATTATTATCTCTCTTTATTGGCTATAATTTTGTTTTTGACAGGTAACCATAATATAAAACTTCCCATTATAAATATCTCTTTTGAAACCAGAGGAAAAATCAGGGGATACATCATCTATTAGGACCATGGAGTGCATATAAAGATGCACGACATGAAGACTAAAGCATCTTCAGGGTCCCCTGGTGGCTTGCTTCAGTGTAGGTCCTAACTCCCTCATCCTCCTACATTGTTTTAGGCAGACCTTAGGCCAAACCAAAGATTGGTTTTTAACAAGTTTAATAAGTGATGCTATAAAAACAGGCTGAAAACTCAACATTGACAGATGAGCTCAGCAGGCACTTGATGTCACAGGTTGGGTATGAGTGGGGACCCTATACCACAGCTCCACTTCCTGGTTACTACTGCGCAGACTGGCTCTGAATGATGTTACCAGAGCAGGATGACAGCAGTCGTATCCTGGATATTTAGGATTCATACTTGGATCCATATAACTGTACAATCCCTTTAGGTAGATTTAATTTTGCTGGAAAAGTGAACACTTTGACCTGTAGGTGGTGCTACAGAAAAGGTCAGAGGCTAACTGACGTCATCAGGATTCATCCTCTGGGCACATTTAATATTTTGTGCATAAATTAATGGCTACATAAAGGTGATGGACCACTACTAAGGCTAAATATAAAAACATATCAGCAAAAGAGGAAGCGACTGAGGTCATCAAATTTTTAGAATAATGACGATGATGTAAAATAGACAGTAATTTTTCATGTAGTTGCACTGCGCACAGAGAGAGTATCCTCATGTTCCATTGCTCACTCTAATACTACCATCACCTTCTTTCTTGTTACACGAATCAACAGGTGAATTGACTGCCTGCGTGATCAATGGTATGGAATAAGGGTTGTATCTAATTTCAGAAGTAACTGTTCTTTGAAATAAGAGGTAAAACTGTTTAGAGTCAGCATCTTAACAGGAACAATGACCATGAGGGCCTACATGTGAAACTAATCATATTTCATGCATCCAATCATATTTCCCATTCAGCCAATAGCACAAGTCACTGCAGCCTTATTGATTCTACTTCTCCCTCCACCAGAAGAACCATAGGAAGGTTATTTGCTGCTCCAGTCAGATGAAGTTTCAGCTCCAATTTCATTTTGTTTTGTGTACATCGTGAAACTGAGGTGGCACCAGTTTGACCACATGTGACTGCTGCCATGCGCCTCATCAGTCAGGAAATCCTCCTTTGGCGTCTACAGGGAGCTGTTAACACCTAAAGCATGTCAGAAGCCATAAACATCCTGTGCACTTATAACAACTGAATGAATTTTATCAAGTAAAATGATTATAATCACACCTCAAGGTTAAGTCAAAGATCATGACACTGACTGGAGAAATACTCTGGCAGAATACTTGGTGAGAGCACAACATTGTAGCGTACAAAAGGATATCTTCATGACCTCAATCCCACTGTAACTTCTGCTACCTATCAACTGTAAGCCAGCAGGTTCACTGTTCAGTTTCTCTCATTACTACTGGAGATTTGACTGTAAATGCTTCACTTGAGTCTGATACCACTGGGACCAGATTCGGACATTTTGTAGGTGTTCGGCCATGTTTCCTCTGAGTGTCACTCACCACTGAGGTCACGGACTTGGCAGCTTGAGGCTCTCTGTCTCCTCATTAACACAAGTCTCTATTTTCAGCACCAGCACTGCACCTGACAAATCATAATAACTAAAACTGGAATGGCTGCATGTTAACTTGTGGGAAAACACACTGACTTATTCATTTTTAGTTGGGTTTGGTTTATGTTCAGCTTGACTGCACGCACGCTAAACTGCAGATAACTGTAGTGCAATTTTCCCAAATCTAATCCAAGCTTTTATTCTATTTACAGACCCACAGGAGTGCTCTGATCAGATCAAGACGGCTGCCCTCACAGCTCATCAGTCATCTCTACTTTCCCCCAGTGGATTCTGACACCATACATGTATCGTGTGTCTGCCTTCACCATTACAACACCCTGCAAGATCTTTTCTTTTGTCAGACTGTCTTCAAATCCTCAAGAACTCACCCAAAAAAATGGGCCAGAAACACACATTCACTTTAATAACATACGTCATACGAAGAATATGCCGCACATATGCAGCCGTACACACACACACATACACTCCTCAGCCCTTCCTACGGCCTCCCAGGGTTCCTGTGCCTGCTTAAAGCAGTTTATAGAAGCATCCCTACATGGACACAGCTTCTGGAATAGAAACTGCTATTTGATCTGACTGCAAGTTCTCTCACCTCTCAACTTACGTGTAACCCTCCAACACCTAGTCTCTAACTAACACAGACACAGCACTGGTTAATGCTATTATTTGGAATAAACCCTAAAGTTTATCAAAGTTTGAATAACTGTTTCGCTTATTCATGTGCTAATTCACACATCTTTACATAGACACTTTAACCATTAAGTCTGTTTTACAACGGTATTAAACATATTAATAATAATATTATTATTAAAAATCACACCTTCCTAGCTTGGTGGTCTCACTTTAGCCCGTCATTTGCTAAGAGGTCCAGAGATCAGCTCAACTGCTCTGTAACTGTTCTGAGACCGAGATCACATCACCTGGACAGAGTGAATCATGGGAGGGAATATAAGAATATGCACCTTGGGATCAGGTGCTGATCACAAATCAGTGGCGAAGGATTCATGCGATGAATTACAGATTATTTCTTCACTAATGAAGCACTCAAACTGAAAAGGAGCCGTCCCTTACAAACCACAAAAATCAATACATTCATTATTACTGATAACAGGATTTTAGTATTTTCGGGGTGATGTGCAACTCAGAGACATGTAAAGAAATGCACTTGGACTCTTGTACGACATCAGTAGAAATGATGACATATCTCTGTTTGGACAGCTTCTCCATTTCTTGTAAGACTGTATAAATATGCTACATGTACATAAAGCCTTGAATGCACATCACTGCCCATGTGTTGTTTCAGTACTTTCACACTGACCATCAGGTAGGAGGTGAGATCAATGACCTCGTCTGGCTGCCACACCGCCACGCTGATTCAAAGTGCAAAACCAGATGAGACAAGAATAGATTTGATTACCCTGCACCCTGAGATCTCTCATCGCCCACGCAGACGGGCATTACATTAGATTGAGTGTATAAATATCACATTACTGAATATAATTGTGTAACACTTGAATCAGTCTTTTTGGACACTTCATTCATTCTGCACCCTATGGAATAGAACGAGATAAAACAGCTGGACATATTCAAGATTTACTGCAGATCTAATTTAGGAAGTGCAGATAAATAATGTTTTTTCAAGTACAGTTAAGAATTATGATACATAAAAGGATACTGTTCATCATGGGAATAAATTATAATTAGGACAGAAGTTACCACTTAATCTGCCCCTAAAACTGACGCACTAGTCACATTCATTTTACTTCTTGCATATAAAACAAGCTGAAAATTCAGTATTTTCATCTTTTAACTATATTAGAACAAAAAATAACATATCAACTTAAGAAGGGCTACTACTTTTTTCTTTAAAAAAAACAAAACAATTTGAGTTGGTATGATGCACTTGAAAAGTTTGGTTATTTACTTAGCAAATATCACTGCAATTACTGAAATATTAATTTGGTCAATATCCTGAAACTCTCTTACAAAGTGGAAAAACCAACAGGATAGAAACCCTGGCTCTACTATTTTTAAACTTCTTTTTCGTCCATTTAAACATGAAGGTAGACCCGATTTCCTCCCTGTACGTTTAAAGATGAGCACCCATCATGTGACTAATGGGTCAGCTAAGCCAATAAAGCTTTTGATAACCCCCTGTAATGGCTATTTATAGGTTATTGCTTCATTAGGCAGCCACTCTTCACTTTCGTTCAGTTAGCAGCTGAACTTTTAAACTATGTGAAACAGAAGATGTCTTTAGTCACCATGATGAATTTCTTTGGTGTATTGAGATTTCCTATTTATATTCCCAACACAGCACTCAAACGTGAAACCTAAACAACATATGGGTCAGAAGTTATTTCATTTTTTTAAGCACTGCACTCCAGCGTTTAACTAACAACTACAACTTGTGTTCAGCATGGTGTTGTAAATGCAGTCCTATGCAGTGAGGGTTAATGTTTAAACATTATTGATTCCCACTATCAAAAGGTCACTGTTTCTTGTAAAGTGAGACTGACTGTGAGCCTTTGAGCTGTCGGGACAGTATCTGGTGAGGAAGACATAAGCTCTCAGAGTTCATGGGAACATCTACGTCCGTCCCTAACTGGACCGTTCGCCTCATCTCTCGGATCAGACCGGTAACCAAGCCTGTCTTATTTCTAGGATTACAGCTGCTCAGAGGAAAGAACATTGCTGAGACAGGATGCAGCCAACTCTCATCACTCTGTCCTTTTAAATCCCCTTCCATCTGACATGCTTTGCTTGCTGCAAGAACTAACACCTATTTTTGCCAGCCCTCATCAAATAAAATTCTGGGTCCAAACCAAGCCATGAATCATTTAGCTTGCTATCTACATAGACTACATAATCTATGTAGATGGCGTATCTATATAGCATTATGCTTGCTTCACAAGCAATATAAACCACTGTCAAGACGCACAATTTAGACACCAAACACAAGTATACACTGTTTCTAAAGTCAGGTATCAGATTCAGCATCACCTTCGAGTGTTGACAAACACTCTAGTACTGCATCAAGTGGTGAGCTCCTTTTTCCCCACTGAAATTTCTGGGATAGAAAACAGAACAGGTGGCGCAAGGATTTCCTTTCATATTCATTACATTGCAAAATGATGCGCTGGCTATATTTATGGACTGATATCAGACGTTAAGATAGATTTTACATGCCGAAGAGAGCAGTGGAGTACCATGACCTGCTCCCCTGGGAGGCTGAGAGGTGAAGACTAAAGAGAGGGGCTTGCTTGCTTGGGTGTGCAGGGCTTTTCATGGCCTATTATATCATCTTACATCAAAGACTCGAGGATTGCAGGAGTCAGGAAAATGCTACTCTTCTTATAGAAAAAGACAGAAATACAAGATAAGCTAGCCACACTAAGAAAGAGAGGCCATGATTTCAAGTCCAGCCGAACTGGACAGAAGAAAGACAGAAAGCTGGAAAAGAAGGCAAGGAAGGAGGGAGGGAAGCTGGGGTGTATATCTACCCGCCGTGCCATCTCTCTCTCTTTGTTATCATCTGTTGAGGTATCTCAGCCTGTTCCAGTGCTCTCTAGGTGGAGGTGGGGGACATTTTGCACTGAGAGAACAATTCTGCAGATTCACTGATAAGTATCATCTGAACACACCTGTCAAGAATGCTGCTATTGTGCTGCTTTATGCTGTAAAACACAAAAATTGAGAAATGTGCAACTATAACCATTGAAATCTGACCAAAAATGAAACTGCCATTTTGATATGTTCACACAGATTTACAAAACTAACAGCTTTAGAGCTAACTAGTACCTTGAAAAAAACTGAGAAAATGGCACATAGTTAGGATTTCTGAAAACCTGACACACAAAACAATGTTAAACCTGTTTCCAATAAAGATATTTTTTTCCCCAAGATGTCAACAGGAAGTGACTGACTAAAGAAATCTTATCACAAAGGTGTTGCTTTAAAGTTACTATACAATACAAACGTTAGCATGTTGATAATTTCATTACACAGTATGAACTGTCGTCTGGATTTGTGGTAAATTATGGGCATTCGTATCAGAAGTTAATACCCTTAAAATGGTTATAACTATTTTTCTTCTAAACAATATTTGATTATCTGACAGAAAGCTATTTTTACCTTGGAAATCTAAGATTTCAGTGTAACGTCAACTGCGGTCACCTCAACAAACATGGCGGCCACTACGGAGCCAGCGGCCATATTTATTATAGGACGCCTCAACATGGATGGTGACAATATTTACATTTTCCTGAAGCCTTTAACGACAATTTCTTTGTCAGGTGAACAGTTGATCTTATGACACAACTGTGGTAAAGTTTGCAGACGTTGCTTCTGTACCAGTTTTGCGGCGGCAGACGTCACAGCACCTGTCCGACTCGTCTCCTTCTTCTTCTTCTACGCCGCAGACCAGCTGGTCACCTGGGTGACCGCTGCCCCTTCCCCCTCCCGCGGCTGCCACATGACGGCGCCAGGCTGCGTTTTTTTGGCAAATCATTTATTTTAGTTTACTCTTTTTTTATTCTTTTTCTTCTCCTATAATGGATTTATGTTCATCTACATTTATTTTCCGGAAATACATTAAAATTAACGCATAATTTAGTATGACAAATGCATAATTTGCCAATTTGTACTTCAGAAAAGCTACAGAAAGTAGTCCAGGAGTATATGGTCAGATTTTTACCCTTGTTCAGCTGTTGGATCTTGCCTTTTATTTATTTAAAATTGCTAATAAAGTTGTTGCTTTTTAAAATGCCGTTTAATGTGCATGTTGTTAGTTTACATTACACGTATGTCTACCTGCTTATATCAGGGTAAAATCCCGGCTAAACGAATTTAAATTATAAGTTTCGAGTTTCTCTGTTTACTTGACTCCCTGCATTCAGTGCTCGATAAAGTTGCATTTATTTTAAGTAAAGACTCAGATGCAGACGAAAGAGTGGGCTGGTACTATATTTAGACAGTCAATGCAAGGCAACTGGGGTAACTGAAAGACAACACTGAGAAAGTACCACGGCCTAAAATATCTGCCCACACAGCTTCCAGCGGGACTGAAGTGGCAGGTGCGAAGACGACTAAGACCCAGATGCCCAGTGTCATGTCGGGCTGTTTTAGACTTTGTATGATTAACAGGGAGCCGGTGATTCTGAACAACACAGTCTGTCAAGTTAAAGTGAATCACTGGCACCGTGAGCGCATGGCTCATCTGTGCGTAATTGCGCACAAGCGGAACCCAGATCCAAACGTACCTTCCTCTGCTGCTTCTCCCAGGCAGGATCCAGCAGCAGGTCCCTGTCCCAGTCCTCTTCTTGGGTCATGTACGCCTCTTCCTGTTGGATGGTGTAGGAATTGCTGTATGTTATTTGGGTTTCGACAGCTGTCATCGTGCCACCTCTGTCAGGACTTCTCACGTCCTCCTCAGCTTATGGTAAACGAAAATTAAATCAGCGGTTCAAACGACGACGGCGCCGTGAGGACAAGAACCTCCTTGAGACGAGGGGTCACTCTTTCGGGGGGGGAGAGACAGTTAGGGGCTGCAGAGACCAGACTCCACTGGTGCGAGGTGCCTGTGCGGAGGTGGTGCTCCCACTGCCAGAAGACCCTGCTGGCCGGTGTTCCTTTCCTGGTCAAAAGTGGCACACGTGACTGCACCCCAATAAGTACGGGAAGCGACCGCTTGGGTATCAGGTTCTGACCCTAAAAAGGTGGGAAGGGCGGGGAAGTCTCAAGCGGGCAGGGTTACCGCGGGTGTGAGTGGTGTGGACGGACGTCAATTACGCCCCCTCGCACCACACTGGTTTTTATGGCCTGTGCGATGCACCTGTTGCTATTAGTGACCCTGAATGACAAAGCCAGGCCTCTGTAGTTTCAGACCACCTCTCCCAGAAGACAGGATCAAAGAATCTCAAAAAAAAATTCAGTTAATTTGTAATACATTCTCAGGATTGTAGTGCTTCTTATCCATCTAGTTTGGCTGTAAGTTGCTTTGTTCTGGGATAAATCACTGTATTGAATATGAAGCACTTGGAACTCCTGCAGCACTCAGATGCCATTAATGTTTATCCCACCCTGTAATAAACCTCTCGTCTAAAGTAGAGTTTCTTCCTATGGATTGTGGTTTGGTAGAAGGAAAATAGCTCCAAAACCGATCAAGTTATGATGTCTTGAAAGATAATTCAGTTTTTAAGTTAAAAGCATTTTATTGGAATGTTGTGAAACACAAAATACAGGAGATTAGGGTCGCATTTAAAAGTTGTATTCAAAAATTTGTTTCAGCAATCCAACTTTAATCTCAGAATTTTGACAAACTTTTTATTTTTTAATTCAAAATTCTGAGTTTGAAGTTAGAAATCAGGGGGAAAAAAGTATGACTTCTGAGAGTAAAAGACTGAATTTTTGGGAAAAGTCAAAATTCTGGTGGGAGAAAAATCTGAATCCTTTTATTCTGAGACTAAAATTAGACTTCTGCT
>KV751366.1:7847218-7903832 GCA_001698575.1 Mola mola | reverse complement strand
AAAAAAAAAAACCCCACACAAAACAGCCGAGCCTCAACAGGAATCGCAAATTATTACCTCCAGTGCGGCGCAGACGGGAATAAGACGGCAGAAAAGGCGATTAAATAACAGGATCTACCATCTTACCTAGGCGGTGCTGTGTTTCAAAATGGTAGCGCCTGCTTCCGTTTGCATGTCGGGCATACTGCTGAGGAGGCTGCAGAGGGGGAGGGCTGCTGCTGCTGCTGCTGCTGCAGCCAGATGATGCTCAACCCTCACCGTGCGCGCACAAAGCCGGTGTAAGCCTGCTTTAATGTCGCGGAGCTGCAGGCTCCTGCTCTCGGGGGACGCCAGACGAGTGACCATGTCCGATTAGAGAGCTCATCGTGCGGCGATGACAAGAAAACGCACAGTGTGACACCTGGGCAGATCGAGCGAGAAAAGAGACCGTTCCCAAATTCAAGCTTCTCACATGCTTTGATTTATAATAGAGCCCGACCGATATTTGGTGTTTGGGGCTGATAATGATAACATTATTAAGGGGGGGTTCGATATAACAAGGCTCATATGATATCCTAAAATATTGGCCGATATCATCTGACAACCATTTAATTGTCGAGGCTCTAATTTATGTCACCACAAATTAAATATGTATTTGGATTAATGGTGTAATAGAAAAGGGAATTTAAGGAGGGGACACAAGGTATTTTCTAGATTTAATTATTCATTTTTTAAAAAGGCCGTATCAATTGATAACACTGATAACGTCCGATGCGGCCAACAACAGCTACACATTTTCAATGTAAGCTGCATGCTCTTGCTCCGGGGGGGGGCACAAAACGAGTGACTGACTTGAAAGGGCTTATTAAGCAGTTATGATTTAAAACACCTTTATTTACCCACAGAGGACAGATTAAGTTTAAAATAGTCGAGAACAGACTGAACACTTTCAATTCAGTGAGTTTACTCAGTCAGGACAGGACAGACGCAGACGCTCAGTTTGGAAAATCGATGTAAAACTTGCTGCACACTCACGTGTGGACCAATTGGTGCTCACAACGTCCCAATACCGATGTCTTCATCAACAGGAGAAATAAATACTGATGGAAATGAACAAGTGAAATGAGACAAGCAGAAAATGGCTCTGCAGTGGACTAGGCTAAAGGGACCGTTCGCGTGAACCTCCACAGCTGAACACACAATCATTTACAACACGCCCTTTCACTCTGGGTGGGATCTGACTCTCTCGCTCGCTCTGAAACACTCTCCCCTCTATATTTCTATCTTATCAACTCACATCAGCTTATGCATTTTAAATGATTAACCTCACGCAGGCTCTGTTCAGGCTAAATGTGCCTCACGGTGGCACAGATTCCCTCCACGTGTCCTGGGTTAGTAAAATGGTTCCCAAACCCTCTTTGGTCAAATACCTCTTCAATGGATCAATTCTTCTTACTTTTAGCTATATTTTTTGATTCTTCGGTTGCCTTTTTAGCACAACGCTTCTACAAACAAAATTGAGAGTATTTACAGACATAGAACTAATCACAGGTGAGTTTTCTAAACTCCGAGACTATTTCAATCTGCTTTGGTGCTTTTAAATCCTCGGAGGTTGTTAACTACAGATATAGGAATGTGTGATTCCACATAGAGAAAATAAGGCCATGTTCCTTTGGTCACAACTCCAGTTGCCTGGAAACATATTCTTCAGTGCTTTTTCTTCCTCGCTTCATCCTCGGTGTACAAATGTCTACTGCTTTTCTGTTAAAGATGCACTCCCTGGTCATTCGGTCCAAACTCGGGTTCCGGATGCGGAACCCGAGTGTTCGTGTTCGGGTCCATCGTTCAGAGGTGTGCCGCCGGCGTCTCTGTGCTGGCCTTGCTTCGACCTTTCCCAGCTATCGGCCTCTCTCGCTCATCCCACATTGTGACCCCGTCGCAGGCACAAATCTGTTTGGGGTTTTGGAAGAGACCTGCAGATCGGGCGATGATCCCACAGGCCAGTCTGTAGATGAGGGGAAAGATGGAAAAAAATCAGCTTTAACGGGCAAGTCCTCTCCTTCGAATACTGTTCATATTATCAAGCCATCAGATAATCCTAACTGAAACTTCCTTTTATTATTATCATTTTTTCAAAATATGGAGGTTCAATCATCATTTAACCAATCTACAGGAACAGTGAAGAATCACTACCGTGTTGTATGGCTCTGACCACCGTGACATTGCAGTTGAGGGAGAACTTTCATACTAAACCCTACTTTCTGGATGATTAAGCTCTTAAATTTCACAAAATTCTTCTTCTGAAAATTACTCCCGTATGGAGTTTGGTTGTTTGGACCATTTAGCTCAATAAAGCAATGTAATGCAATGACACAGGGCAAGTCCAAACGTTTTGCCACCAACTATACTCAAAATGTTATTACAAGAATCTTTTGGTATTTTTTCGGCTCAAAAACTAAAGATACCGTACAAAACGTATGGTTTATAGACTGTTTTTCCTGCCTTTCTGCGCTTGCTTCTTGTGGCTGATAGAGCACCCCAGACAGGATTAGCCAACTCCTGAATAAATAGTTTGGAAATGAGCTGTGCAGGCTGGTCATGTCTGGTGTGTAAAGTCAGCTACAGCATATTTGAGAAAAGGTTGAGAAATACTGGAGTTCCACTTTAACATCCACGTTTTTTCACACGGTGCTACAACCTGAAGCTCAGTATCAGCAGAAACACAGTGAGCTTGTAAAGGATTATTCTGCTTCAAGTATGTACGCTGCTGCGAAGCGCAGTCAAGATTAGTCTCAACAGTTTTAGTATAAGACCAAAAATGCTAAATAGTCACAGTCTCCCCTTTAGTTCCTCCGTTATGATGTTGAATAATGGCCATAAAAGCGTTTTTTCAGAACATTATGATTCCACAGTGAAGCTGACCTTTCGGATATAAAATACCAATGTGGAATTTTTATCTTAAAAGAAATTTGCGTGTGTGTTTTTTTTTTTTATCAATTAATAATTTAGGATTAAAAGTGTGACCACCATGTGTGACTCGATCAAAAGGGACTAAACAGACCTTGAGATGAAACAGTTTTCCCCCAATAAACTGTTATTCCTAGGACTAAAATTTGAAATAACCCCATAATAAAGACAACACTGTATAATACAGGACAATTACCACAGTGATCTTATTTTCTCGACCCACCTTTCCCCAGAGTTCCCGGTTTGTTTGGATAGAGGGTGGACGCCTCGACCCAAGTCGTCCTCCCCCGCATCCACTACCAGCGATCGGCCAATCACATCCCACACCTGCAGCAAGGTGTCAGTAAGGAGAGTCAAAACCTGCCATATGATGATGTCTATATGCTGACATGTGACATTGTTGTTTGCATGTGTGTTTGTTACCTTTATCTGACTGTCCTCTAGTCTGAACGAGGCTCTGCCGTCCAGTCCTGCAACAATATTCCCCAAATCACCTACATGCTGTGACAACAATATTGCATGAATTACACATCATTACACGGCACTCAGCGAATAAATAACAAAGATAACACTACTTCAGAGGAGTTCCTCTTTTACACACATTACTGAAAATTTAGTTGGTTCTCGCTGACATCTAAATATTCAAGAAAGACGTCTCCAGATGTCCTTATTCTAATAGAATTCTGACAAAGATGGGACCGTACCCTTTCAGAGTCTCCTGGACCTCCATGTTGTCTTCCGAAGGGGTTATAGTGCTCTCCACAACTGTGAAGAGAGGACATGACTTTTGAATTTCAGAAAGGTGAAAAAACAAGGCAGCTGGAGCACATCTGTATAGGAAGTCAACAGTTCTTGTATCGAGCAACTGTGCTAAAACTTCCTCTTCTTTGTCACCATTATTTAAATTTCATACCAGACACCAAATTCCTGTTGCCCTCTTGATAAATAGTTGCTGGATTGTGAAGGCACTGGTGACAATGAAAGAAATTAAGTCTAAAAGTTAACGTAGATTTATGAAAACGTGGTCCAAGTGAACCAAAACAAAAATCAAATGTGCTGTATAACATATAAAACATGTGCATAAAAAGTGGAAAACTGGGGAACATCACTGAGATTAAAATTCTGTTATGTGTGTGGAAATCAATAAGAATAATGAGCTAAATGAGCTTCGGGGTCAATTTTGAATGAATTCTAAAAATTTTGCACTGTCCAGCTGTCCATGTTCATAATGTGTTTTGACATCTTTATATCTAAAGCTCGAGGTATTTGGTGTAAGGCTGCATTTGTTGCAAGAAATGTCCAGAAGAGGATAAAATCATCAAAGGTGTAGGCCGTAGCATACGTCTACCACACCTTCTACACAGCGAACCAGCGTTGAAGAGTCAAAAGAGGCGTGATCGGTGTGACACAACGTCAGCCATTAATGTGACGTACTAGTTACGTGACAGGAAGCAACCTCTTCAAAACAAAGAATACAACATTGTTAGCAAGGCCGGACCGTCCATATAGATGGACTAGGCAGCTGCCTGAGCGGTGAATTTGGGTCAAATGCAGGTAAAAGGAGAAAAATGTTGGAGCGGCAGTTATGTTGTAAACACAATGAATAGCTGAGGACTATATCAGTCACACACACACTGTACCTGTATTCGCCTTCCACGCCCAGCTCTCTCCAGCCAACAGCAGACTTGCCTACTGACACCGGTTTTGATTGTCAACAAAAAAAAAAATGGGGGTACAGAGATGCTTTCCTGCAAGGTCTTTGGAGGAAAATGGGCTGTTTTTCAAAGACTCTGAAAACTTAATTAAACCATGATTCAGTCTACATTTTCCGCCCTGCACCGTCTGAAAAGACACGGTTACGCACAATTCAAAAAAGGCTGACCCACATCGCTCTCATATTCTGGACATTAATGCCCTGATGGGGCTTTATCAGCACTAACCAAGAGAGAAAGGCCATGCCTGGAGTTCGGTGATGCAGACAGACGGTAACACATGTATGTATTGCTGCTGCCGCGACGCAGCATACAGGTTGTGTCTGAACTGGTCAGTGTAAGTTTTGAATATTAGCTTTCCATATTTGGGTGGGCAATGAGCAAGTTGCCAACCTTGACTGTTGTATGTTTAATCTTTTTTGGTCCCAGGAAAGGGCTTCACCTGGTAAATTGGTTATAAAAGAAAAAAAATAAAAAAAAACAACAACAAAAAAAACTCAATATGCACACTTATAACGCCACTGATTTGAGAACAAGGTCATCAGAGTTGTTAAAATCAGGCATGTTTACTTGTGTTATTTGTGTTTTGTTGCCGATTTCTGCTTTATTGACAGTTTGGTGCTTGTGTGTTGTTGCTGTAATGGGTCAGTGCAAACAAAGGGGTGGCCTGAGGGTTGTACTACGAAGCAGGTCCTTTGTGAGAGCTGGCTCGAAAAACCCAAAAGTTCTAATTAGAAATTATAGGTATCACATGGTTATCAGCTGTCTTTGTTAACCCGGGCTTTTTGCTCGAGATTCTGTGCACATTCGCAAAAAAGGGGGCGGCCAGCCAGCTTATCTGGTTAAACAGACACTGGCTCGCTTCTGATTGCGGCCTTGACACTACTACCCCCAGAGGCAGATCAGAGGCGCATCAAAAGTGACCTCCTAAGCCGCCTCGGCACCCTTTACACGGACGGTGAGGCAGGGAACAGGCGAAGAAAAAGGCGCCTTGGAAAGAGGCGTTTATTAAGTGTGTATGCCGCAGACTTTAACTTCCAGCTCTCCACTAACCAGGCTGAAGCTGTGGCCTTTCCTACAACGCTCACTATATGGCTAATCACCACCTCATAAAGACAAACAGGAGCTAAAATTATATTACTCTTGACTCTGAAGTTTTATAAGATCTGGCAACCTTTCCATCTAGATTTTATGTTTTTCTTTTTTTAAACTTATTACTGTATATGATTCATTCTCTACTGTGACACTATGTATTCAAGATAGTATTGGATGGCTGCAGGCTGGAGTTAATGTTGAAAAATTCAATAAAATATATCTAAATAATAATACATTTTTGGAATAATTTAAATATCCAGGGGAGTCTTGAGCTGCCATTTCTACCACAGTAACTTTCCCTATCGACTACACACAAAATTAAGATTATTTTATCACCCATAAAAGGTCTGAGCCCCAAGAACCTTTGATAGTGAGGCTCTAGCATTTTGATTCAGTTCAGAACTTTTAGTTCCTTGAAAAGGAGTTCCTGGGACTGGTAGTTCTAGGGGTTTTTTTGGGCAGAAAGACTGAAAATTACATTAAAAGAATGTTTTTCCAGAGTCAATGCTTTCTCCCACTTGACAACTCTATGAAGGACTTGTCAATCATTTCTGAAAAAATTATCAGTGACCAGGAAGTTCAAGGCTGACATGCTGCAAACTGCACCATACATACGAAAGACAAGTCATAAATTGCAGAAACCACAAACAAGGCCATGACACTGTTAGATGTCAGTGTACAGCGATTCTACCTGAGGCAGTCCAGGGTCAGGTCCCCCAGGGTGTGCACGTGGAGGCCATGGGTTCCAGGCTTCAGCCCGTCAATGGTCCCATCAATCAAACAACGTCTCTCAGAGAGCTGCAGGAAGCGCACCACCCCTTGGATCTTTCCAATCCCGGCCAGCATGGCGACTGCTGAGCCCATATCTGCCACGAAGAAAACAGAGCTCGTGAAAAAAACGTGTGTGTTTCTGCCTCTGGGGTTTTAGATGATGCTGCAGTTCATATTTGGAATGAGATCGCATTACAAAAGTGTCCTGGCATACCCACATCGCATTTGAGTTCATCTGAGGGAAACACAAGAGCACACACAGCCATACATTTTTACGAAAAAAAAAAAAATAATAAGATACGTTGTGCAGGAGCATATCAACTATCATCAAGTGTGTTGGAGAGGTTGGATGACTTGACAGTCCACAGATATGATCCGGGATGCAAAATAGGTGCAATTGTGCCTCTGATTAGAGTTTTCAATGGCTTAACAATTTATTCTGATGTGTAAATGCTTTGATGTGCTACACACCAGTAAAGGCGGCATGAAAATCATCAATAATGGATGTTTTATGAAGAAAATGCATTAGAAAGTGCATCGTTAGCACTATGGGCGCCGCAGCGAGTGGCAGCCCGACACAGCAGCTCCTGCTTCGCAACTCCTTTTTACTCTTGTTTACTCCTTTTGCTCTTTTCCTCACTATTCGGTATGAAAACTTCATGATACACTATTTATTTATCTATTCATAAAAAATCAGGAACATTGCACACTTTATACATAGAGGCCAGATTGTACATAATACTTAGTATATTTTTAATTTCTAGTATTTTAGTTTTTATTTATCCCTTTGCACTGCTACTTTCATTTCTGTACTGCTGTGTCAACCTGAATTTCTCCCAAGCCGGATCAATAAAGTTACATCTTAGATTCAAAATGTTTGTCTGACCTCGTGGATTCCTTCTGCACTGAACTAGTTCTAAAAATTCTGCATCTTAGACAACAAATATTTTATGCAAGTACATGTGAACAAGATCGCCAATGTGGCTGTGCTCCTGTAGTGCAGCTCCTCACCTTGCTTGGAAACTCCCATGCCTTTCAGCACGGCCCGGCGTCCGGTGCTCTCGATCAGAGCCTGAACCTCTGCGCTGGTCAGGGCTGACTCCACCAGCACCTCTTCCTTACTCACATCAATACTGACAGACTTCACTTCTGCAGACATATTAACAGCAACGAAAACAATCGTCTGAGAGACACACAATCGATTTACAACATGTAGGCAAAGAGTTTACAGGTATAAAGCGTCAAATCCATTTATCAAGCCAAATGACAAATTAAAGATTCAGTTTCCAACAACAGTTTTCAATATTAGTCAATTTCCTCACGCTTGTGAGACTACAAGTTTCCCAGAAAAAAAAACAACCCATAAAACATTGTACCATTACAGATTTTACAATAATTTATTGCATATATTTGCATGTTCAGCTTACAAGTTACCCTAGTTTATACTCAACTGGAATTGATTACTTGGAAGTGCCTCTAAATTATGACGATTTTTTAAAGAAATCTTCAGAGGAAACAGTAGGACTTACAGACCCGTAGCAGCATCTACACGTGTATCTACATGTGCAATTAAGACTTCATCCTGTTAAACAGTTAGTGATTCATACAGTGTCTGTAATATTTATGATTCAAATATTTATCATTGAAATTGTTTTTTTTTTTTTCAAAGCTGTAATTAAGTTACAACAAATAACAGATGGGTAAAGTATACAGCGGGGGAAATAATTATTTGATCCCCTGCTTAATTTGTAAGTTTGCTTACTGATTATGGCAATAGACAGAATATCAGTTGAAAATGAAGGAAAAACAAAATATTAAAGTTATTAAATGTTGTGCATTTTATTGAGGAGCGCAGCCACATTGGCGATCTTGTTCACATGTACTTGAATAAATGTATATGTGTTGGGATTTTCTTACTTTTATTATTTTACCATTGTTAGTATTACATATTGTGCAAGTTGGTGTGACTAAATGCGATAATCAGCAGAAAGGGAACATGCACAAAGGAATTAGTCTGGTATCGATTAAAACCGATGACACCCAGCCGGCTACAACAGCCGGCTGTTGCTGGGTAGAATAGGTAAGTAGGACGTAGGGAATAGGTGTGTTCTCTTTTAGGGCGTTTTCCTCCAAGAGTGGATTCCAGAAGATGAAGAGGCTGAGCCAAGAGGCGTGGACTCGCCTGGGCTTCAACAAGGGAGAGCCAAGTCTAAACCACGGTTCCTCCCCAGCTTTTACTAACCAATTGCAGCAAGATTAAGTTAATAAACAAGAAACTATAATACTATGTGTAATTCTTTGTTCGGGGTCCATTCCTGGATGAGCTGAGACCAGATAACTGCGTGCAGACTGGCAGGAGCTTACTGGGACTTGGATCCTCATATATGAGCTTGTGTTTGAATCTTTAATAAATTAGAAGTGAGAACTATTACTTGCATCCTCTAGTTCTTCCAGCGCAAGAATCATCCCTCACATATGCATACATATTTACATTATCAAGTCGTATCATTTTTTCATATTTTTTGTAGGTATTATTCATTTTATTTTGTACATCTCTTACTGCTCAGTTATTGAAATATGTCTTCTTCTATATCAGTATATTCAGAGTTATGCTAAAGCAAAATCCTTGTATGGGCAAACGTGCTTGGCCAATAAGGCCAAATTTGATTCTGATATGTAGTTTACTTGTTTAATATTTCAATGCATTATTGCATTGGAGTTGTATAAATATATATATACAGTTTGTATATACACATTATGGTGGTTAGACAAGGGGCCACACCACACCTATGAACAAATGCTGAAAAACACTTATTGTGAGTCAGGGGGCAGAAATTATTGAAAAATTGTAGTGAGAATTTAACAATGCATGGCAATAAAAACATAAAACTGTTTAGTTTAAAAAATGTTAAGAAAAATAAACGTAATAGATCTAAATATTACTTAAAAACTGCGTTGTGAACTTAATGAATAAACCAGTCAGAGATAAGGGAGGGCCTATATTTTCTGCTGAGTCATAGTCTTCGGTCACTAGCTATTAGATCATCTGCTCTAACACACTTTAAAAGGGAACTACGTGGAGAACGTACACACGAATTTGGGCTATTTCGTAAAGTTCTGTTAAACCTTTGGATGATTTCTTACCCGGTTTCGACTCCAGCGCAGTTCTGACTTTATCTGCGCAGCTCTCACATGCCATCTGCACTGCAAACTCCAGCTGCGCAGTAAACACAGATATGAATACATTTCAGCTAAAAACATGCACGGACATTATCGTGTTTGTCACTACAGCATGCTGTCTTGGTTTGAGTTATTCTAGCTGACAGGTTCACACAGCAGTCACGTCACAAAGGCAGCAGAATGAAGCGTTTGTTGTGACAATATTATCGCGGGTAATGTTCTATCGTGACACAGAAAAACCCGAGTCGACAACATGACCCAGTCACTGGCAAACCTTGGCTGTCCTCCCACAGTCCATCTTGACACCGCACGTCGCCGCCTGTGCAAACACAAGCGATTCAATCAGGTAACTTCCCACTTTTCCAGAAGCGGAAGAGAACCTGCTAATGGGCGCCGCCATCTTTGTGAGATCACGGTGATGCTACTCGCATAGTAGCGCCCCCGTGTGCCGACTACCTGCTACTGCATATTTCATCGCGCATTTAGAGGATTATTGGCTCTCCAGGGGGTTCCCCCTCGCTTGGGCTTTATTTATTAAATTCATATTCAATTAAAGTATGAATGTGAGCATGAGTGTAGAAGAATGACCTCCATCAGTCGGATATTTTTGTACTGTTGCATTTTAATTTTGTAGTCTCAATGAAGAGTTAAACATCAAAGACCCTCTGTATTATTTCTTTCTGTATCTCATTTCTCTGTATTTATTTATTATTTATTTAATTTTAGACTCAACCCATGGCAACATTTTGTATTACCATGGTTAATAATTGTTGTTGTTGTACATAACATTCACTAAAGAAAAAAAAAAACCTGAATTCTTTAACGACTTTAAATGCTGTTTGGCACATTAATCTATGGCAATGCATCACATTTAAAATAATTTTTGGCCTCAATACAGTAGTCCACCTTCAGTAAATGTACTTTTTGATGGCAGCTAACAATACTCAACCATGCTGGTAATGCAGTACTAATATGTATATTTACTAAGTTTCAATAAAATAGAACTTAAAAACATAATCAGAAGTAGAAATCATATTCAGTGTGATGGAAAAGTAATATGGTTTTGTGTCACGCTCTCCTCATGGAGGATGAAAAAAATCATTTAAGTTACTGTAAACATTACAGGACAGGAGTGTGTTTTGTGACTAATCCAAGAAATAAAATCCTCATGTCATGTTAAATAGATTACGTCTACTACTACAGTCATGAACAGAAATCAAAAGCTGCCTTCAGGGCTGGAAACAAGTAATAAAATGATAACCGCTTTTGTAAAACGGGTTTATAAATAAATGGGCCAAATACTGCAATGCATTATTACGTCAATACAGCAGGTGTGTGTGCACATACATAACTGTGCAGAAATAGCATGTGATGGGTTTATCTGGCTGCTGGAGGAGGGGTCATCTGGACACATAAGATTGTATTGTATGGATAAATCACCGTGACGGTTTGAACAGCAATAAAGATTGCTTCCTGTGTGTGGAGGCCTTCAATTTAATTTCATAATGTGTATAGATTATTGTCACAAAGTCGATCTGCAGATTAAAGCCATGGGAGAAACCACCACTAAGCTGATGACTTCTTCTCATTTAGAAGCTCAGAGGAGTAAAGTAGACGTGTGTGTGTGTTCTCTATGCATAACTGTGTTACTTCTTGGCTTCGTTTTCCATAAGCCGAGAAATCTGGGTCACAAAAGCCTAAAATAAAGGCTTCCAAATCAAATGTCCTCCTACTAAATTTGGCGTGATAAGTACAGAGGGTGACAAGTATTAGCCTCCGTGCAGCGGCCGCTCTTCTACAGTGTGCACTGATCCAGAAACACAGCCGTCATTATGTCAAAACAACACCGAGGGGGCCTGTGTTTTACACAGAGGAAAGCCGAGTGGCGGCTCAGTCAGAACACAGCTCCTTCTGTATGTGGCGGCTCATTGGCTTTGGCCTTTGACCCCGTACCCGGTAATATGACCATAGGCTTTAAGAGGGCTGAATCACTGTGCACCAGGTTCAGTACACACACACACACACACACTCACACAACCACTTTCTTTTGTTATTCTCCCCCTCTCGTATGCCATCGCTCACACACAGGAGCGGTTAATTTATTCAGTACATGGGAAACTGTCTTAAACCTTTGCCCTTACATTGATCCTCAGCGCCGAGCGAGCTCTCCGCTCGCAGGAGTGAAGGGAGAGCTGCGGTGACACCTGAGCCCAGAGGAGGAGGGAGAGGAGGGGGCATTTCATTAACACACACACACACACACACACACACACACACACATACAAGTACAAGTACAGGAACACACACAGGAGAGAGCACGCCAGAGTGAAACTTAATCAGTGTACGAGCACTGTCACCAGCAGCATCAGAGGGAGGAAAGGCGGAAGAGCAAAAGAAGGAACTTGACAGACTGGTGTGTGAGTTCAGTACTGAGAGGAAGCGTCAACAGCTCTGTGTGGTACAATTGAGGTTTTATCCGTACTAAATGTGTGACTCACCTCTCTTTTCCCTAATAGCACTGAGTCACAGTCGGTCATGTTCCTTTTTTCTTATTAAAAACTTCAAGAAGGTGAAGCAGTTCCTGTTTCCTCTTCTGGAAGCAAAGCTTGCAACGCTTAATAATGAAAACAACTCCAGCAAAATGCAAACACAGAGCCAGTTCAAGGCAAAATAAATCAAATGTTTATGAGAAACACTCTCAGTTTCACCATTTTGTGAATTACTTTTAAGCCAGAGGGCCTTTGAGGGCAAGCCTGGATCACTGACAACTCTGTTCATTTGTGATCAGAATTCTTCTTTCTTTGTTTGGACTTTCTGACTTTTAAACTAATGTTCTATACAGTGCACAGTGGCAGGTTTTAACATTAGAGTAATTCAGTGCTACCAGTTACATCCCAGGTAGAACTGGAGAAGTTAGATTCAACAAGGTCGCCTGTAGGCTGATGCATTATAATTAGTTCTTGGCTTAGCCCCACCCTATCCAAAACGAACTTTCATTCATTTTCTACCGCTTATCCCGTTAGGGGTCGCCGGGGGGGCTGGAGCCTATCTCAGCATCTCGGGGCGAAGGCGGGGTACACCCTGGATGAGTCGCCAGTTCATCGCAGGGCTGACATGTAGAGACAAACAACCATCCACACTCACATTCACACCTACGGGCAATTTAGAGTGACCAATTAACCTACCCCCAGATTTGCATGTTTTTGGAATGTGGGAGGAAGCCGGAGTACCCGGAGAAAACCCACGCAGACACAGGGAGAACATGCAAACTCCACACAGAAACGTCCTGACCCAGAATCGAACCCAGGACCTTCTTGCTGTGAGGCGACAGTGCTAACCACTGCACCACTGTGCCCCACCCTATCCAAAACGAACTTTCAGTGGAGGCTAATATAATCAGGAGCGGTTCCTTAGGTTCACTACCAAGAAGACCTGGGCTCAGAATTCATTTTTTGGAGATTGTGATTGGCGGATTGCAGAACAAAACCAGAAATCTTCAGTCATGATGTTTGTTGTAGTCCAAAAAAAACACCATAAAGACATGCTAACAAGGTTGGAAACTTGATTTTCATTCTTTTTAAGGTCAAGTTAAAGAAAGTGATTATCCAGTTAAGGCACAGTCCACTGGAACCTGGCAGCTTGCAAAGACGTCAATAAAACCATATGATAGAAATATTTAGTCTGTCTTGGAAACCCACAAGTGCAATTTCGTTAGAGCTCGGCTTATCTCAGGGGGAATCACACCCTTGACCCTGGCCGCGCTTTATTGCCGACTCCGTGCACAACCTCATGACTCTGAATTATTCAGCTCCCAAAAGGGAGTAGGCGTGGAGCCTGTTAGTGGTGCGAGGGACCCCGTAGAGGTCAGGGTGATGTCGCAGACCTGTCAGAGTGCTCTCCGTGACTGCTGACTGCACCCTGACAGCACAAATGGGAAATGAAGCCAAGCATGTCTGGAGGACCACGTCCAAGCCGTGGAGCCCTTCAGCCAGGGGCTGTGTTATTAAAAATGGATGTTGTGGCGTTTTCTCTGCTTCACATCTTTTTAATGTTTAGGGGAAAAAAAAATAAAGACAGAAAGCAGGTCTACAATATCAATAAATTAGCAAATATTCTAATGTTTCTCAATTTTCTTATGTTTTAGATGAGTTGGATGATATTGTTTGTAAGTCCCAACGCACAAAAATGAAGAAGATCAAACAAAGGATAGGACACAGAAGGATTGTTGATCCTGAGCAAGTGATGTCTATAAACCGGTTTGTTCTTGAGGATAAATGCATGTCTCTTAATGAATTTTTGTGAAAAAGAAAAGATTGGACACAAGGGTCAGTGACCATATACTTCATTTTTTGAAATTTCCGATTCAATCAAAGGACACAAAAGAAAAACAGCACAGGAAACAAAAGAGAGCATTCATTCAATCAGAAAACAGCCCATCAAAAAATTGTCCCTTCAGCACAGTGGTGTCATGTGTTATTGCTGACACGCACACAAGCTACAAGCTATTTATTACAATGCAAGCTGGGCGTTTAACAAGGTGGACAAACTCTACAGCTCATGGCAGAAAGGATCAATAAGAAGAGACAGCGATGCCTCATAAAAAATCTACTGTGGGCAGTAATGGCCCATATGAAGGAAGCAATAAGCTAAAGTGTGACTATGTGAAACACACAATGGCTCATTTAATCATTACACCCGAGTGTCCAGATCAATACACAAAAAAATCAGTCACGATACAGGGAGCATCCTCAGTATAGCTGGAAAAACAACCAGCGATTACAGAGGGACACAGTACAGGCATGACATCCAAACTAGCCTGTGACTCATTGTCAGGATCAGTGAGAGTTTTTTTAAACTCTCGAATGAGTAATAGTAAGAATCACAGAGGAGGAATATGACTTAAGAGCACGTGCGTAACATTTCCATGTTAGAATGACCTGTTTTAGATATTTTGTTGAAGTGTTTGCTTATGTTCTACATTGTTTTCATCAATGTTCAATCCCGGAGACGTCGTTTTTATGGTGGGGTTTCATTTGGAGGGGGAACATGAATACAAGTATACCATAACATCACCTCATCTGTTAACGTTTTAGAGAGTCATGTCAGGTTTTCATTACCAGACAGGCATGTGTAACAGCAAAGATGTCCAAAAATCCACTGGGATTCACCACACCCTCAAACCACACCTGTGGTGAGATGTCCAACTGGTGTCATTTTGTAGCTGACTGCACTGGCTCTAGATGACTAACTTTTGGGATTTCTCCATCAAATCAAGGTCACTGAAGTGTCAAACACATATCCACAAAAGGAAATGATAGAGGTCTAGCTGTTGTCGTTTGATAACTAATCTCAGGGTCGATCATGTAGCCAGAACCAGATGGCTCTGCAGTTCATTTGCCAAATGACCTTGACTTAAAAATTGTACTTATTAATGTCCGAAACAAACCCTAATAGCACAGTCTGTTAGAATCCTGAAATATGAGCTCAAGGCTCCAAAAACAAGTAGATCCTGAACCTCCCATAATGCACTATGGTAGATTTTCAAACTGCACACATTTATGTGCATATTTTCTTGGAAATTTATCAGTTTTCTTGCCCATGCAGTGATTAACCCCGATGACTCAATATATCATCATCATCATTTTCTCTCCCTAAAGCATTTATCACTGGACAGCAAATGTTGTAGAGAATCTTACAGTGTTGGCGGAGATTTGCTCTCCCCGGTGGCATTCTTTCTAGTTTTTTCTTTTTTTTTTGGTGGACAGAAATTCCATATAGTATGGTTTAATTCATCCGCAAATATTATATAAAATACATTAACCAGTCAAAACATTAAAACAACTGACAATAATCTAATTAAAATGCAATGCTCTGCTAAGAAACCTTGGGCCCTGGCATTCATGTGGATGTTACTTTGACACCGCTCCCCCCGCACACTACATCCCATAAAACCTAAAGTATCCACTGCCAATCTCCTGGTGCCAGGTAACCCAGGACACCCTCAGAGGTCACCTTTCCCTGTTCTGACAGTTAAGAGCTGTTTCGGTGGCACGAAAGGGACCAATACAATAGTAAGCAGGTGGTTTTAATGTCAGAGCTGTGCATAATGAAAGCGTTACTTTTGGTACTTTAAATGTGTAATTAATTTAATGTAAAGGTTTTACTTGTAACTATTTTACTTAGGTCGATTCCAGGAGTCCACCATCAGCTACTGAAACTAGCATTGTTGTGGGTCCTCCCCATCCTGTCTCATCAGGTGGAAGTCATTGTGGTTACAACCACAGAGTAGGAACATTTTCAGTTGTTATCAAATGGCACAAAAGGGTGATGTTAACCCATCACAGCCAGAAAAACCACGTTTTTGTAAAGACCTTGAAGGCAGTAATGGGTGCCACAATGACTCACTTGTAAAGAGGGAGAGAGGGGGGAAAAAAAGCTGGGAGGATTTTGACATTAGCTCAGCAACACTAAATAACACAAAATAATAATTCTTAACTCCATACTAACCAGTATGGGGCATGACCCTGCTGGCTGTTCCCAGTTCAGACGGAAAAGATACAGGAGACTCATCGGTGTCTTCTTTTGAATCACTTTTCAGGCTTTCTTCACTTTTCAGCTGCTTCAGTCATTAACTTTGAGCTACTGTTTTTAAGGCTGCACTGCTGCATTTTACCATGTAAGTTTAAGGTTTTAATTATCCGTTTTTTCCCCCCCTTTTTTTCTAAAAACAGTGCCCCTTTGACAATTGCGTCATTGTTTCCAGGGTGCTCTGACAGCGACAGGAAGTACCGAGGAGCCTTTCCTGTTGGTTCCTTCTACTGACGTTAGACACCTTAACTATGAGCGTAGTTAGTGGGAGAATAAGCTATTTATTTCAACATTTTAACATGCCCTGGGCCGCTGCATTGTCAAGCCTTGTCAAAATGGTGTCATTTTCAAATAATTGAAATTGTATTTTGTGAAATTACATTTACATTTACATACCAGTCAAGTTAAAGTTCAAATTTAAATCAGCTGTATTGTCACGACAGACGCCATTTAAGCACAATGCAGCTGGAAGTGGAAGCAAAAATCGCTAAAAAAAAAAAAAGACTACAGGAGCTGTAGCCTGCTGAAGCGTGGAAGCACGATGACAGGCAGAGACGCAAACGTGCATTGGCTGAGGACAGAGAGAGAGAGAGAGAAAGAGAAAGAGGGAGAGAGAGGGGGGGAGAGAGAGGGGGGAGGAGGGTCCCCACCTTCTCCGGTTCTGTGGCAGGAAGAGTCGCGAGGAGCCTCCGATGACTGACAGACAGCCGATCTGCCGCACCTGAACGATCGCCAAAACCGGAGGAGACGAAGGAACGGAAGCTCTCCCGACAGATACACAGAAGAAAGAGAAAGAGAGGAGGAGAAGGAGGAGGAGCGGCGGGAGCCCGTCCCGGGTGTATAGAGACCGCCGCCGCGACCGTCGCATCGCATCACAGCTCTGGGATGACAAAGGTAGGTGAGATCGAGCTCCCATCGTGTGGCCGCAGCATCCCCGTCCTACACGCACCTTTAATCCCCACCGCAGAGCCGGGACACAATAGTGTGATGCGAGCACGGAATCGGGGCCGGTGCCGCGCCGTTTCCCACTCCAGCGGGTTTGTGGCTGAATTGGGGCACGATGCTCCGGGACGGAAACGTGCGCCGCTTGGAGACGCGAGACGCGAGGCGCAGCGATCCCGCTCAGCACGACCCCTCAAACAGATGAAACCCGGTGTGATCCGGAGCACATTCGGCCGCGTGGGACCTCTTGAGGAGATTTTGTTGTGTTTGTTGTTGTTGTTATTGTTGTCGTTATGCCCTGTAAGAGGCGTCGCGCTCGTGCGTGCGTTGGGGACGATGAGGGCAGGCGGGCAGGCGGGCAGGCAGGGTCGAGGGGGTGTTGTTTATCATGGTCTCCCTGCTTGTCTGGACGATTGATTTCGCCTGTTCGGTCAGATTATGGGCGCGTGAACACCGATGCCGGCAGATTAACTAAGGTGCGCGCAGAGATGCGTGAGAGTGTCCCTCTCCCAGAGGAGGCCACAGTTAACGACAAAACTATGTATGTCTGGATCTTTATTGGATGGGGTTGTAGCCCCCCATTGTTGCGCGCCCGTTCGATATTTTCCATCACGCAGAATTGGTTGCTCGCCATTAGTTGATTGGTTCAGTTTTTCTTTTTCCAACTGCTCCGCTTGGTGTTGCAGCATAAGTTAAGGACGGTGTGTTGTCAGTGCTTGCACACTGTGGGTGAGGAGAATCCCCTTTATGGAGGGATAAGCAGGAGGAGCGACAGGGGGTTCAGACAGATGGCGGCAACAGATGTCATAACTGATCAATAATTTAAGTCATTTATCACGCACAAAAATGCAAAAACCATCCGCTGGCTTGACAAATGGGAGAATGTGCTCTTTTCTGTAAATTGAACATGACCAGGACTTTTTTCTTTTTTTTAACTCTTGGTCAGACAAAGCAAGCAATTTCACCTCAGGGGGCTCTAGGAAGCTTTTCACCAGTATACAAATACTCAGGAGGTACTAAATCTCACCCGTAAATGCTTTGCAGGCACAGATTCCGGGGGAGCAAAGTGGAACTGTCCCCACTAAATAACTTATTTCTGTTTATTTAATAGACACCAGCTCCAGTTTTAATTCACACATGAGCAGCATAAGACATTTTAAGGGCGCTGTCACGTCCCATCCTTTATGCGTATAGAGGCACAAACCGTCGTGTTCATGTCCCCTCTAAGGTGAAAACAAGCGCTATAAAAGGGAGAAAAGCACCTTCCCTGGAAGCTGCTGCGTCACTTTTTTTTCACAGCGTATGTATTTTCTTTGCTTCCTCAAAGAGCAAAGAGCAGTAAAAAGTAGAGACCCGTGGCATCGGGCCATTCACAGAGAAGGTCTTGTTTGCCAATATGTGATGCATTTGCTTCATCAGAGTTTAGGTAATGCTGCTTGCTGAGTAGGAACAGATAAAAGTGCATCAGAAACTAGTAATTACACCACCAGTAGTGGTGTAATGACAGTGAACAATGGTCGCAGTGCTATAAAAGGAATGCTTTTGGAATGGAACTGCGCCTGAAGACTGACGAGACAAGAGGGACTTGTTTTTTTTGGTCTGGCTAATAATAATTCACATAAATTGAGCTGACCTTTCTTCTCAGAACGAAATTAAATGGAGCTGAGAAAAAAAAAAAAGCTAAACAGTCAGCTGCTCTGATTCACTGCGGGTCAGTTCGTTAACAGTCACGTCACACCGGACGCACGGCCAAAATATAAGCAAAAGGTCAAGATTGTCACCTTAAATGTATGAACACTGAAAGCACACCCATCAGCATTTCCTATACTTACAATAGGTGTAATGACATCGTGACAGTTTGTCTCATTGGACAAAGAAGCAGGTACCTGCTCGGCGATGTTGCAATGTTAACCACGTGAATCCCTCCATAAAATTTGGCAGTGATCAGTGCAGAGGTGTTTGAGTTATTTCGTTTTGTTGCTGCTTCGGTGTGCAGGGCAAAAAAAAACCCAACAAAAAACAACTTTGTAAGCAATGTGATGCGTATGCATTTGCAATAGACGTCCATCAAACTCCTAGCACACGTAGATTATGCAAAAATGTGGATCCAGAAGCAAGGCTGAGCAGCCGTGTGTGTCTGCAGCGTGTCACCATGGTGACCTGAAGAGGACAAGCCTCGCGGAGGCAATCAGCAGAAGGCAGAGAGGGCGAGGATAACGCTCAGAGACTTAAAGCACCGAGCGATCAGAGGGAGAGCTGGCAGAATGAGTCAGACCGAGGCCGTGGCCGTTGATGATGTCGAATGAGGAACATGGCAGGGGGCCAGAGGGTTCCAGAGGGGCCAGAGAAGCTACACCTGATATCAGCATGCAGGCATTCAGGCTACTGTTTAAAAGAACCCAGATAGCAGGTAAGTCAGGATCTCCTGGCTGGATTTAGCCATGAAAGCAGCAAGTTGAATGCTTCTCATCATAATAGATTATCAGATCCAATTTGTAGCATTTTTTAGTCCTTTTTTTAAATTTTTCTTATTTTTGGCCTTTTTTTTATAACCTGACTGCAAGTAAAAAGAAAATTAATTACAAAATGCAATACTTTGTCTCTGACACACCATACAACCTCTAAAGCACCTACTATCTACTGATATCTGATACATTTAGTGGAGTAGAAGTACAACATTTGCCACCAAAAGGTAACGCAGAGGTAATTTAAGGTAGCAGTAAATGAAAATAAAGTGCAAATATTTCAAGATAGTAATGTATTTTGACTTATTTTCAATAACCTTTATCAAAAAAGGCTCTCACAAGTTGTATACTCCCATTTACTGGAGCATTATTGTTATTATGTTAACAATTAACCATTACAATTTTTTTACATTTATTTGTGGTCAATTGCACTATTGAGTTTATAAGGAGTGCTGTTCATATTGTCATTAGATTTTATCATTGTGATGAATACATTATTGCAGTTGTTGAGATATTTAGAAGTAGCTGCTCTCCCTTTTTACTGAAATATGAAGAACTCAAACTGAGAAGGGCTTCCAGAGTGTCTCAGGACTGGTCGGAGCAATATGTTTAATCTAGTTGATTTACTGATTTTTGATGCATTCTTTCACATGCATGCTACTATATCTGGCACATTATTTGCGGTTGTCAGTGCAGCAGGTCATTTATAGCAAAGCAGCATATAACAATGGATGTGTGTGTGTGTGAATGATGCACGCTTGTAAAAATTAGAGCTTGCACACAAGCCTCTTGAAGAAAGTTAACATGATCGAGCGAGTTGAGCTGGTGCATCGTTCAGTTTAGCCTCATCACAAGAGTAATTTAAGGATAAGGGCACCCACAACAGGAATTTATGTAGACAATATTAGACAGTGGTGCACAGTTCCGTGTCTCTAGTTTATGCAACTGTTTCTTGGCTGCTGGAATGTTGTCATAAGATGACAGGCCGTTTGTTTTCGATTTAGTTGAATGCTTTAGAATTAAAAATCCAGTTTGACAACTTGCGAAACGCTCTTGAGTGTCAGATCAGCAAACATAAAAGTTCCTCTCCCCGGCCAAAAGTTGGATGTTATACATCAAACAATTATCAAATCATTTTTCACAGACTTTTCTTTGTTTCTGTGTCTTATATTTAATTTATAAGCTTTGGGAGCACTCCTTATTGTTGTAATTAAATGGCTAATTGTTAATTTTATTAAATGACAAAAAGTGGCGCAAACTCTTAATTTCCCAGAGCCCAGTGCGAAAAACAGTCAATCCTCACAGCATCTAATCAGAAATATTGTTTGAATGGTTTCAAATAAATCTCCTGTAGGAAAAAAATAGTATTAAATGTACATTTCTTACTGCTCATGTAGCCTGCTTTGTTTAAAATACCCACATGATCTAGAGTTAATTAAGTCACCTTGATCTGTTTTTAACCTTTATTTAACACAGCAGGCCAACAAAAATGAAATTCACAATGATGAGAGATGAAAAGAGACCAGGAAATATGACAGCTGCAGGAAAGCCGTGAATGAAAAGGAAGCAGCAGCTGAAGGAAACCCTGCAGTATCTCAGGCAAACAGTGGCACCTTTTTGTCTTTGTACATTTTAAAGGCATTTTGTGGTTACAGGAGGACCAGCAGGTCATCTTGGTGTGAGATAGAGGGGTTTGTGTCCGGGGTTTAAGATGGCCCGCCTAATTAGAGCACTTGTGATTAAACATTAACCTGCGGGCACTTTAGCTCGCAGCGGAGTACCGAGGAAATGTGCGCTCGCATTTATATTGCAACATGTGGATGTGACCCCAAGTGAGATTAATGTTCCATGTTAACAGACCTTTTGGTTTGACCCTGGCCAGCATGCAAAAACACACACACACACACGCACACACACACACACAAACACACACTTGATCTCCTGCTGGTTTAATGCTGCTCATGAATGGCCCTCCTTGCAGCATGTAAACACTCTCACAAACACAAAAACAAACCCTCACTTTGACTCATATGTACAAATTCGGGCTGTATAGAGCTGCATACTATCATGATATGATATGATACAGTATATTATCAGAGATGGCGTGTTATGGCGCAAGAGATGTTATTTATTGGGGTTAAAGGCAGGATTACCTCTGCAAAACCCCAATCCATCCATGCCACAACATTTTTGTGCAGTACACACAAAGGTTCAAATGTTCACCTGACTATAATTGTGCCTGGTGTACTTTCATGTTTACCGCACTGGACAGAAGCATTTTATTCATTTACTATTTTATTTAACTACTTTATTAATATTTTGTGTGAAATTATGCTTTATATTTTAAATATAATTCTATCTGTTCTGATATTTGCTTTCTAGTGCTTGACCGTTATGCAACTTTCAGGGCTGATACCGATACAAATGTTAGGGAGTAAAAAAATTCTAATATCAATATATATGCAGATAATATATGCACTTTTATTTTTTTGCAGTAATCCTTCAAATGTGGTTGTCAAACAGATGTACTGAGGATATGCAAAAGAGGCAGACTATTTTACAGAGTACTAACTAACTTTCATGATCTTGAATGACAGTAGTGCATTGAAACAATAACCTTCACTGGAAATGTAATCATTAGAAATCACCTCAAGTCTCTTCTTCTGCATAGTGTTCTTTAAAATTATTATTATTTTTTTTTTTTGTATCCGCTGATATCGACAACATATATATATATATATGCCTATTTGGTTTTTTTAGGCTGATACCAGCTGATAATATCAGGCTCTATTGCTTTAGTCATTAAATCCCCATTACTGATGATTATTTCTCAAACATCTAATTGTGCTGTTAATATTTTGTTAAAGAATCATTAGAGATCCCTACAGTACTGTTGCAGTATCAACAACAATCTGGTGATTATGTGCCCAGTTGTAGCTTTTATGAAAAGTCTTCGAGGAGAAATATCATGATGGCCTAGAAAATTGTGATATTTCCTTAAGGACATAGTATCCGGTCATATCACAAAATGTGCATTTATTACTCATTGTGGTTTGACAACAAATTGATTTTGAGCCCTTCAGTCCCCCCTGAACTGCAGGCATCTGTACATCAGCCAGAGTTGTTTTTGATATTCATTTTTAATTGCTCATTACAGCTTGTCAAAAAATTTAAAAAAAAAAGCTTTTACTGTGCTTGCGTGTTAGCCACGGTTCTGACTGCAGCCTCTGGTGCCAGATGAAGACAGATGGGCGAGAGCTTATTCTGGGCCTGGGCCCGGCTCCAGGGGAGCTGCCCCTGGTGCGAACATTTTCATCTACTCGTAGATGTCCGACAGACCGATTCCAGCAGACCCTGGATTTAAAAGGTCTGGGCCGGAAGATTATGGGAGCAAATGCCTGTATCTGGACAGCCCTGCTGTTCCACATCGCACGAAATGCTTTATTGATTATTAAAGATGGGAGCAGCTCAGTTCGGTCGTCATGGTCGTCCAAACGTCTCTGTGGCAGAATCCTGATTAAAAGTGTCTCCAAGAGAGAGAATATTAAACAATCTATAGTGCAGTCAAATTATCCCACAATGCAGCAGGAAAGTAGTGACAGCGCACAAGGAGCAGTAGGGATTGAATTTTAAGTGTCTAGAATACGTACACTGAACAAGCTGCATCTGCTGGGCAAGATGTGTTGTGATCGACAGCTCTGGAAGAGCCTTTAAACTGACAGATTGTTCCCCTCCTCAGCCTGAAAGCCGCCGTACCAATCAGCGTATGATTGTGCCTCTTATTTTGATTAAGATAATAAGATTGGAGGTTTATATAACTGTTTCCATAATCGGATTATTGGTTTAAACTGGGATTAGAGATGCGACATACACAATATCATGTTTACTCATTTCAAATCGGTTCCTAATCCTTCACTGATTGCGGTTTCCGGGTCCCGAAACCTGAGGTGAAATGGAGGCAGGTGTGATCGGCATGACGGCTTGTTTTGGTCAGAGTTCCAATGCAAAACGCTGGAGCTTTGTATTTACATCCTGGTATTGTCCTCTTTGTTTGGCTGTTCCCATGAACCCTGGTGAAACGCAAACCACAAGGTTGATACGGCACAGAAACCCACTTCAAACAAGGCCTCGTCGTCCCGAGGAGCGAATGAGACTGGCCAGCGAGGACACGCGGCCCAGGATCTGCGGCGGTGTGCCATTCCATACATTATCTATAAAATCCATCGCTTGTGATGATCTAGAAACCAGAGATGCCAAACTGAATATCACATTCCAGCGCCTGCTTCGATGACACTGATCAGAAAGTTCAGTGTCTGTGCCAAATGTAAAAATATACTGTATATACAGTACATGTTATATGTTTTGTTGGTGCTATATTTAAGAAAAAAATCCATCTAAAATATGTTGAATGTGATATGAATATGTAACTGTAAATGTAGATATTAACATTAATATTTGTATTAATGTTAAATGTTAACATTTAGGTTTAAATTTGAATGTTTACATTTGGCCTCCAACATTTAGATTTAACTTTTAATATTGGTAATTTAACTGCTTTGTCATCTATAAACAAATGAACAATTACATATTTATGTCACATTCAACATATATTGGATGAATTTTTGTGTCAAATGTGAGGAAAGTGAGATAAATCTTTTATATTATAATTTGAAATATATCAGCAAGAAACAATTTAATTTTAATATTGGACTTTTTCATCACAGTTATGACAACGGCTCTCAATCAATAGCCTATTCGGTAGAAAGGGAATTACTTGGAAAAGGACATCTTTAAGGGTCAAATACTGACTGCCTTAATGAGTCTAAACAATCAACTGTGTCACGCACCCTTAATGACATCCAGCCATTAATTACACCATGAAAAGCTCATTTCTTTTTTTTGTTAAGTTTAGATATTTCGGGGGTTTTTTTCATTAAGAAATCTACGGCCTTAAAAGGGCTTGGATATAATTCTACATTTTTGCATTTTTGGAGATCTATAATTGTGCTTCTTTTGCCCGGCCCTGTCTCCGCTGTAGCCAGCATCTTCTGTCATCTTCTGACTTTTAAACAAGTCTACTATACACTGCAAAATGGTAAGTTCTAACATTGACGTAATTCAACCAGACACAGATTGCCAGGAAGAAGAAGAGAGGCTATTTGTACCTGATCACCTACAAGTTGATGCATCAGAATGGTAACTTTTGTTTCTATAGCGTGAAGCCCCACCCCCATAAATTGTCAGGATTGTTCTTATTGCGTGGATGATCCAGGCTGACCAAATTCAGTGTTTGGAGACTCTCATTGGTGGATTGCCGAACGTAAGCGGAAATCCTCAGTCATGACTGCTAATTTTGGTCGTTATATGTGTCTTAGAACATAAAAAAAAACCCCACATACGCATGTTATCAAGGTCATAAACATGATTTTCAATGGAGTCTCTGTTAAAGGGCTCCACAATTGAATTTATTTGCTCTGTTTCCTTTTCACTCATTTCATCAGATTCCACACAGATTTTTCATTCCAAAACTATATGGAGGAGCTTAATGAAAATACTGAGCTGCCCAGGCAAGTGGGTAAAAGCCTGTGTAAAGAGTTGAAGTTGTTTCACACCCTGCCAGCATTAGTTAGAGGAGGACTTTAAACCTGCAGGGCAAGCAGAATGATTTGAACCTGTTGACTGAGTGTGTGTGTGTGTGTGTGTGTGTGTGTGTGTGTGTGTGTGTGTGTGTGTGTGTGTGTGTGTTCCTTGGGCACGCTTACGCTTGTGTAAAAGTGTGTTTATGATTTTATAAGATCTGCTTGCCACGTATTAGCAAATGATTTATTCACAGAAGTGTCAGCGTGCGTATGTGTGCTGGATGTAGGGGGAGGGGGGGGGTGCAGATGGCGCCCTCCCCTGGGAGTTCTAGTCTGGCCCCCTAATTAATCCGTTTTCTGGTCAGGGGTTCTGCGTTCTCAGCCCTCTGCAGAGTAGCTGGACTTTTATACTTGCGAGGACACTCATTTATACTAATACATTCCATGTGACAATCACCCGAAGCTGAACGTCGGCAGACCAGAGAGCTTGTGATGCTTCAAATAAGGATGTCGGTGCAAAGAAGCCGCCAATTCTAAAATTTGCAACATTTGTAGCAACGTGTGCAGCAACATTTTGAAAATTAGTGCCACCAAATACTGTGTGTAGTCACCACCTCTGTTCCTGAGTTATAATGTTGAATAATGGCCAGAGAGTTGTGAGTGGTTTTTATGTTGCAGTAAAGTTTCACCTTTTTGATATAAATATTACTGCACTATTTTGTCCTTTGTATGAATTCTTGTTCTAGTTTTTGGTTTCTGACTAGAGCCCAACCGATATTGGCTTATCACAGGTATTTCGGCATTGGCATACATGTTTACAGTATCGACTAATATAGAAAAAATGTATTTAAAAGAACAAAATGCTGAAGAAGATGGTTCAGGTGTAAGTTTCTGTGCCAGTGCACTACTGTCATTTAATACAGTTAAAGATCATTGTAAATGTAATATATATTTGTGTATATTGGCTGATATGTGGATATGGCAATGGTCTTTTGACCTCTGACCAACAACAACTAATCAGGTCATCAGGTCATCCTTGGCAGCAAGTGGACGTTGGTGCAATATTTTAATTATTCCCATTAAGTTGTTTGTGAAATATTGTTTTCAGATAACATTTTAGCAAAATCAATGCTTAGTTTACTGCTTAATGCTAAACATTACTGTGCCTGCAGCACTTGTGCATGCATGCCGCTTACCTGGTCAGTGAATTATCCTTCTTGACATTTTGAAGAGGGCCTTCCAAAATATCCACACTCAGCTAGCCTCAGAATGCGGTCCTCACAAAGGTGGGAAAACTTTTATTTGTAATTTTGATACGGATAAAGAAAAACACATACTCATGGAAAGGCAAACACGGAGAAGATAAAGTAAACACCTCAGCATCCATTTGGCAAGCTGACTGCAAAGGAGCCTGAGTGTTTGTTTGAGATTCTTGAGCCGTGTGTGAAATCTGATTACAGGCTGGCACAGCTTCCCTCGGAGGCGGGAGGGCGAGCGCCGCTACTGCCGTCTCACCGGCCCAGTCTGGATGCCTTCCAACTAATATTTCCTTTTTCACTTTTTATGGGTCACAGTCTGCATCGTTGCTCTGTAAAATATTGCTGCTAGCTGGACCAAAACGCTGGATAGACTGTTCTGTACGAGAGAGGGCAGGTGTCCATGCAACCGTTCCGCGACAACTGTGCTCTGCTAATGGTCTCGAACAAGATTTCATTTTAAAATGAGGAATAGTCCTGTCAGGATTAGCACTGAAATACTTTATTCTTTGAAATAACGGGTCAAACTCGTTTAATGCAGAAGTTACCGCGTGACTTTGTTCATTTTTTTAAGTTATCTGCAGAGATAAGGTGGCATTCACTGATGTCAGTGGCCGTTAATAATATGTTGTGTCTCATTAATTTTGCACTGGATACATCTGCTATCCTCTCGTCTCTGACGAAAATAACGTTCTCGACTTTGTTAACATGTCCATATAGTGTTTTTATGTAGTATGGCACACATCAGTTATGTGTCGTGTCATTTTTTTAAAATACAGGATTTCTTAAATTGCATCTTTAACCCATTTTTGCTCTATTTAATCACATTATTTCTTCAATTAAAGACAACACGTGTCGGAATCATACAGGATTCATCTGAATCACACAAGCATGTGAAAAACTTAAGCCACAGGTAATTGAGGTAGAAGATGATGAATGAAAGATGAATTTCCTAATACTTGTTTTCCTAGTTCATAGTTTTATTTAGACCAAACTCAGCTAAAACAGTTGCATCACACTGTTCCCAAATTTCTGCATCAACCGACAGAGTTAAGGAAATTACTTCAGCTTTAATTTAAAATGTCTATGAGGGTAAATGGAAAATAGGACAACACCAGCAGATGGTTTCTGCAAACAGGGGAGAGAAAGTAAACCATCAGTGCGGCAGTGTTGTCCTTTTATTCTCTCTTTTTGTTTTTGTACCTTGCCTCTATTGTCTCAACAACCTTCTGTCCACATATTTTCTCTCAGTTTGATAGATTTTCTCTTTTCCTCTCGTCCCTGTCATGGTCTGCCACCTGGTAATCAATTTTTTGCCTTTCTTTTCATCTTGTAATCACAATTTGTGCCCTTTTTCTTGTTGCCAGTGATGCATTTAATATACTGTACGCTCTAATCTGTCACTGTAAGTAGCGACAGTTCTGCCCACTTTGCAGTTGTATTTTACAGTTTAATGTAATGTATACTTTTATAAAGATTTGCAAATGAAATGGGGGCCAGCCAGCCTCTTCCCAATCTTGCTCCAAAGCAAAAATTCCATGACTTATTCTCTCTTGCCTCCCTTCTTTGAAATCTATTCTCGCCTCTCTTTTCACCATACGTCAAATTTTCGCCGCAGGCAGTGTGCCATCTGCTTTTGACATTTTTAGAATGTGCAGATCTTGTGAGAACAGCGTGTATATTGTTCCATTGTGCTTAATTATTCAGACTCGGGCTGTCCTTTTGGAGCGGTCGGCCGTGAGAAGGCATCGCCCAACACAAAAGCAAGACTGACACGCCGTGAAAACTCTGGAATTTGGAATATGTCCTTCCGATTGAGTTCCGCTCTGGTCCGGAAGATGACAGTTGGAGCCAACACCAGAATGAAAACCCCCTATTGTTGGTCCACAGATGTCCTTTGACCTCTCTGCAACACTGACTGCCATAGCTGAGCCCCAAACTAACATGGGTTCAGTGTCACATATAAATCATATTGTTTGTTGTATTCAAAGCAGAGGTTCTCTTTGCCAGTGGCAGCTGCTAATAGACAGTTAATAGTGTGGTCCGCCACCAACCACAGACAACCAAAGCTGGGCTTTGTAGCTTTCGGGAATCAAGCATGAGACTATGGAAGTAACTCTCCGTAGCTCCGCCCACCCTTTTAGCCTGCTGTTTGGACATGCCGATCTTCCTGTTTTTTTTCTTTCGTTGCGTTGTATACAATGGTTGATAGTGCTCTTGGCGCAACTTTTCCATTGTGTCGGCCTTTCACTATCTATGGGAACGTGCATTTACCTTTACCTTCTGTCTGAAATGCTCCTTGATTGGCCAAAAAAAAATACCATCTGGGAGTAGATTTTATTAAAGCCCGAATACAGAGCCTAGAGAAGGTGCACAAGTCTTTTGTCATTGTCCATTTGAATCTGAATATTCTCAAACGTAATTATGGAGTTTTTGCCCCATGACAAAAATAAACTACATACTTATGTACAAATGACTGCAAAACCAATGACATTCCCATCAGCCTCAGTTGTATGTCAGTCCTAATTAACAAATATTAACAAATATTAACATAATTCAACATGCTAAATGTGGAATGAAGGTATTTCACATTATGCCTGCTAAACATAAACTCACACAGCTGCTAAACGTATTAAAAAAGAAAATGGAGGATATGAGCATTCAAAGGCTCTGCCATACTTATGGCTTAAAATTGGCATAAACTGCACGACATTTTTTGCGTTGCTTTCCTTCTTAAAACTGTAAAAACGATGAACACCGACAGATTTAGTTCATTTCAAACTGCCTTCTCTTTCCTGTTCCCTTCTGAAACATCTTTTTGCCTTGATAAATATTCACCTCCAGTCGTGAATGAAACACCTCTGTTTGCCACGTCTGATCAGAACCAGACATCCTCTCCGTCTGTTCCTCCACCTAATTAGTCCACGAGTTATCCCGGATCACCGACCACACTATCATAGCTTATTTTGCTTTTTAAGTTCCCAATTATCACGGCAGACGCAGCCAGAATTAACCAGGGAGCTCACTTCCATCAGCATGATAAGCGGGGTGATTGGCTTGCGTCAGTGTTAATCAACAAACTAGACACCTGATTAACCCCCTTTGACCCGATTATAATTAGGTTTGGAAGAGGGGGCCGCCTCTTCGAATGGTGTCTGATTGCTTGCAGGGCATTTCTTCTATTAGAGCAACAATATAGCCTATTGATCCAGTAGGTAATGTATTGATCTGCTTTATTGCTGTTTACATGGAGCCTTGTCAGCTCATTAGCCTGTGGTGTGGTTGTAAATGCAGCAGTTTGGGTGTAAAAACTGCACGGATCAGGGTTCTACTTCAGGGGCGATGGCAATCATTTTCAAGATCAGATCTACTGATTGACGGTTCTGTACCTTTTCCCTGTGTTTTGTAGCAGTTGTAGGTATTGTTTACCCCTCAAAAGCACTTTAACACCATGAGTGCGATCATTTAGAGTCAATGTAATTAAACTTCTAACTGCTCACTGCTCGTTTCTGTTGCAGATTTATTGGTTTTAATTTAACTTAAAGTTGCGCTCGTAAGTTTGAGTTTTAGGACGGTAAAATTTAAACCCCTGTGTGAGGTAGATGGCGGAGTATGGGAAGGTCAACCTGGCCGAACCTACGGGATCTCCATCATTGTAAGTCTTTTATTATGTTTAAAATGGGAATTTACCAGATACTCTGATGCACAGGAGGAATAAATATTAAAAGATATACAACACATTATGATTAGATTTTGTTAACACTATGTTAGAGGGACTGACTAAAGACTTCTGACTTTATGTTCCAGTCAGCGCAGTAAATTCAACGACTAAAGGCTCATTCATGCTAACCTTCTGTATGGAAATGAATACGGCCTTTTCAAATGTTATTATCGTCACTGCCCACTGACTTCCATGCGTCCTTTTCGTTGGCATGGATGAGAAGCGGTACACCCACCAGCTCAGACTCTAAAGCACAGACCTTGACTTCTCCTCTGGTACCAAAAAACTAACGTTCAATTCCCATCCAATCTCCTCCCAGTTGTTCTGAGGCATTTGTTTATCCCAGTATCCAGTTGACGTAACATCATATGGAATTCTTAAGATCGGATCGTGACAGCCACACTGCCCCCACCGTTTGCAGTGGTCTTTTAACCTACATATGCATAGCCAACAAAGGTAAAGCTTCTGCAAGCTGGGAAAGCCTGTTTGGGCGTGTTTTTATTACTTACAATAACAGCACGCACTGTCTGCTACTAGTGCCACTACCACCACCACTGCCATTTAATTGGGTGGTAAGTGATGGAAGCATGTTCGTCCCAGCCCAGTGTGTTTAGACCTCCATCCGGGAGCTCCAAAATCAGTTTTATGTTCTTTTTATGTACCCTTTATGTTCACATCTTGTCATATTACACTTCTTACAAGCCTCTGTATCCTTTCTGCTGGGCTTTTTTCAGCCAGTAATCACCAACCTGTCCGTCCGTCCGCCTCAGTGGCATTTGCAACCGGCTGATGAAAGCTGACAAGCTTTTCATACGAGTGTGTACATATTCCGCCTTGATACCCAGCCTTTAATGTCCCTGCTGTCTCCAGCACTGACAGCATCTAGGCTTAATTGCGACGGCGTGCAGGCAGCTCTTTGGTTTTCTGCTTTGGTGATCGCAGAATCAAAGATCCCTGGGTTAAAATACTCCCGATGGGTGGTGGGGGGGTTGTAAGGTTGTTATTGCTGAAAAAAAATACAGCAACTCTGAGTGAAGCTGGCACGTTTGGATTCATAAATCTTGCTCGTTTGTCATACTGATGAAGTGGGGCCCTCTCTTTTTTATTAAGCATAAAAGTGGCCCACTGCAGCAGAATAAATGGCCAGCTAAGAAAAAAGCAGGAACACAAAATAGGCTGGGGTCCAAGAAAACCTGAAGGATGGCCCATCTCCCTCTGCTCTATGCTAGTAATTGGGCCCCCAACTAAAGTACAGAAATGTAGCATGGGGGGCTTTGGGAATAACCTACAATTTGAGTTCTGTAAAGGAGCAAGGAAAGCAGAGAGCTGCTCACTAGTTAGTGAATTTGATGTGAATTCTGTGGGTGAGGCTGGTGGAGATGCTGTAGGGTTTTCGTCATATTAACGCAGCGAGGACAGAGTCTGTGTCTCATGTAAATGAACGGGAGGATGAGCCGGATGCGAATGTAGACAAAAAAGGAGGAAGGAAATGATTTTGAAAGAGTGCCTGGACATGTCAGACCCCGCTGGATTGAAATGTACACATAAGCGTACCGATCGCCTAAAGCAAGGAAGCGGCACATCAATCTTTTTAGCATTATGTATCCAAATTGCTTTTTATTTTTCAGCGGCTGTGGAGGAACTCCGTCATAGCCCGCAGGAGAAGTGTAGAGGCCTGCTACAATAACTCTAAATAAACCTCTTGATGGTTTATTTCTAGCCAAGGCATGGAGTTTGAAGTGGTTGCTTGAAAAAAATTATATTTTAAATGTTCTTGCCATTGAAAAAGTTGATTTGAAGATGCTGAGTGTTAAAGCCACGCTAGTGGTCTCACCTGCTGTCGGTTGAGTAGCAGTTATATATTCACTTTCGTCAGAGGTTTTGGTAGTCATGAGGCTGATATTGTCATTTATTACTGTTTCTCAAGTATCTCAAAAACTACAGAGCTTCACACTTTTATTGCCTGATGTTTTGTTTAAGGTAAAGGAGACACAAAGGCGCTCACATTGTCATTGTTAGCATGTTTGAAAGTTGATGTGAGAACAGGAGCCAGCCTATTACTTTAGCCACTGAGGTGTCCAACCCTGCTGTGATGTGACTGACGCGTTTCGTTATGTTGCGTTACCATATTTCCATGTTTGTCGCATTCCCCAATTAATCCCCCGGCTTTTTTTTCGTTCGCTTGTGGATTTCTTTATTGCTTCACTGTGCATGAACGTGAACACTGTGTATTTCAACAAAAAGAAAGACCCATTCCGCGTCACATTAACGCCTGACATTAACAGAACCTCCCCTGCCTTTTTTTACCTGAGCCTGCAGGTTCTTCCTACAGTCACAGCCAGTGTTCAAACAGTGAGCTACTTCATCTTGATGTAGTTGTTCCTGTCCTTGTAAATAACATTAATTGAAACGCAGCGTAATTTGTTGCGGTTAATAAACTTTCCATCCGTTCCAGACCGATTTTTGTGGAAATCTATCCCTGTGAATTTGTGGCCATCGTGCGGTCTTTGTAAGCTTATGATGAAGAGACGTACAAAGGGCACGTACTTGCAGACGTTATTTGGTCCATGTTTGTTCAACCGCAGAAGTAAACCAAATGGAGTGAGTACAAAAGAAATATGTAGTGATCAACCGGACCAATCACAGCTGATGGGGTCTGCATTGCGATGTGTACTGTAGTTATATTTTTGGGGAGATGCATGCCAGGCTACGGAATAAGACAATGTGTACATGGTGACACAGTACCTATGGTGTAGATCCAACACACAAGTATAAAAGCTTTCGGAGCTCGAAAAGATGTGTTGTCCGATTATATACCAAGGCCGAAGTGAAAAATCAGATGTCGCAGAGAAGTGAGAAACCTGTTATTATTTAAATAAAGTTAAAAGCACATATTCAGAGTGTCCCTCCTGGAAGGCATTCATGTGAAAAGGATCATGGATAGTTATGTCTATTAAAAAAAAAAAAAAAAAGGTTAGAGAGAACCTTGGATCTCATCTCCAATCACAATTCATAATTGGGGTGAATGTTGGAGAAATTCAATTAAGAAAGATAGCCTGCAGACACTTAGACACTCATCACAGACTCTTATCATTCAGACAATATCACAAATGTATTGTGGAAGCAGAGAAAACGCATCCTGCTGGTTGTATTAGGCTGCAGACAAAGAGCGTGTTATTTGCAAAGAACAAAGGATGTACTTGTGATTTGGCTTTGCCAAATTGAAACATCGTCTCGCTGATGTTTTCTGTCTCTCCCTCATGTTCTCTCCCCGATTTGGCTTAAGGTGCTTGCCGATGACAAATTATCTGAAAGGCTTTCATCGATAAATAAACAAGTACAAGCCTGATGTTGTTTCGGTCCGCTCAATCAGTCGCTTTAATTTTTTTCTGTCTGTCTTTTGCCAAATCCCATCTTTTGCCCTGGTCTCCTCTGTTCTCCTCCTCTCACCCATTTCCACATCCCTCCCGTCTCTCATCAGCCTCTCTGGGGGGTCATTTGTGGTGAGATAAAGCCTCTATCCTTGAGCCCGCGGGGAGTCTACTCGGCAGACTCCCCATGGAGTGAAATGATCCAAACACTCAGGCACATGAACGTGAGCACACATACATTAACATACATGTTCGAGTACAGAATTGCACTCAGTTTCTCTACGGGTCCAGGAAAAGGGTGGGGCAGATGCTTAAAAAGCACCGTGGGGACAGTGGTCGAAGAGCCCCGGCTTCCTTTAATGCGGAGATAAAGGCTCCGAGGATGGAGCGATGGAGACATGAAAAGCCTTAATGGAGAGGAGCACGAGGAGGGGAAGCCAGTGAGGAGCAGCTCAGATTAACTTCATGAGGATTGGAGGGAGAATTGGGAGGGCGATAAGAGAAAGAAATTTTGCATATGTACAGAGAGAAGCAGGGATGTTCCTTGGCTCAACGTTCCGACAAAATAACACTTTAGTTCACGCTGCACAACTTTTAGCACGATCTGCCAATCTCCTACAAATTTTGCTCACAAACCGCCCAATGCCAGTAATTACTATGGTCAAATAGGAGACTCGAGAGGCTCACTGACACGCCCTCAACTAGACTTCTAGCAGTCTAAATATCAAGACGAATCTAGAGCTGCAACAATTAATTGATTTGTCGACATCTTTTTTTGAAAATCGCATATTCCTTTCTGTTTTGTTACGAGCAAAATGATGAAACACTTGATAGTTCCACCTTCTTAAATGACAGATTTCTATCAGTAAGCGAAATATATATGAGGTTAATAAATTAGTCTTTAGGTTTTTAACTGTTGGTTGGGGTAAAGAAGCAATTCTAAGGTGTCACTTTGGGCTCTGAAAATAATTGCAACATACCATTTGGAAATTAAACTTTTGCTTTGTGCTGCAGACACAGCGATTCAAAACACAACAGGAGTGGATAGAATAAGCCTACGTAGATGGGGATAAGGAAGGTGGACATACAGAAGCTACAGCCGTGTAAAATAGTGGCAAAGCTCTCTTTATCCACTTTTAGCATATTTACTGCAGAAAGTGTTTTTTGCTACTAAGGTCAAGAGAAAACCAAGCAAAACCAACTCCCAAATAGAAGTCAAAACTCCATAAATGAAATGCCAATTCGGTCCAATTATCAGTCGGATTCAACCGCTTCTGTTCCGATCCAGAGAAAAACCCGATCACAAACACAGCGACAAACTGTACTAGCCAGTGAGAGCACACAGCCTTTTATCAGGGCTTGCACACTCCATGATGCACTCACCACTGCAGCTTATATAACCTGTTTATTTCTTGTTAACTGTGAATGCCACGATTTCCTGATAAAGCCTTGGCGTACCCTACTTTGAAATATTAATGCTCTTCAGGATCTTTGCTTCACCAAAATGGCAAAAACTGGAAGGCTCCAGCACTGGAGGGCGCAGGCGAGGGGGCGCGACCGTGGATTATAATTCCAAACTTCAAACCGAAGATTGATGTGGAAGATTTTAGAAGAGAGAAGCCTCGGACGTAAGCAAACAGCCTTCCTGGAAAAATGGATTTATTAGATCGTGCAGAATTAAGGACTTCTCACAATTGAACCACTCTTTTTTTTTTTTCACTTTCCCTTCACACTCACGATTCATACAAAAACTCTCCACAGCCAATTCCATGGTTTTAATAGGTTTAAATCCTCGTCATTAAGAAACTAAAGTCTTTGTCCTCCAGACAACACATGCTTTAAACTTTTGCTAGTGGCTGCAGCTGTTACCAGCCTCGACTCTCTAGATGCCTGTCTTGTTTTTTCTTTTTTTTTGACCTTGTGAAATGTCAAACCTATCGTGCAATTCATGCGCGGAGTCACTGAACTCTGCGAATAGTACTGATCAGATACCTATTGATCCCTGCTCCATCTGCATCAGGTGCTCAAACGGGCAGGGAAGCTGGGTGTTGGCCAGCAAGATGGTCGATCAGTCTTTAAAACTCACCTCTGGTTTTACCGTAACATATGCTGCATATGATGGGGCTGATCATCAAACAATCTGTACTCATCAATGAGGATTGATGAGTACAGATTTTTAATACCATAATATAATCCGATTGAATGACATTTCAAAGAAACTGCCTTTCCATGGACAGGATGTTGTATTCATGTCATATGGTCGTATGTCATGTTGGTACAGTTCTAGGCCACATTACACAGGACTAACATCATTTCCACACTGTAGCTCTGCTTGACTTGATTATTTCAAACAGGCCATTCACGTTTGTGTATTGAAATATTTGTTATTACAACACAAGACAGTTAATTAAGTTTGGTGTCTAGGCTGCTACCTCACAGAAGTTTGCACAGAAATATTGGGGAGTGATGAGAAAACACCTTGGAAACCCCATCGGAGCCCCGCAGGGTGGTGCTGGGGTGGAGGTGGTGCTTCAAGTACAGGGAGCACCACTCACGCAGAGCAGCAGAGGCACTGACTGGCACAAAGGCAGATGGGAAACGAAGGCAGTTTAGATAGACCGCCAAATTGGGAGGGTGTGTACATAGATGAGAAGGAGGCATGTTAATTGTGCTCAAGTTGACAGCCTGAACGAGCTGTGAGGCTTCGCCCAAGTTGCTCACCTTTTTTGAAAAAAAAGGAAAAAGTTGTAAATAGCCACCCGTTCGTGGTACTTTTTGTGACTCTGGAGTGAGCACTGGTGTGGAAACACCTGATTGGTCTGAGAGAATTCTCACCAGAATCTTCCCTTTGCGTTACACACCGGTGATGACCATAAATTATGGACATTTATCTTAATCAGCCAACCCAGCTTTTAAAAAGCGTAATTGAAGAGGTTCAGTCATTCATATAATGAGATTTCGGGATATGTTGGAATCCACCTTTCGGAGCTGATTGCCTACATTACATCCGGGTGGTGCAAGTGAAATTTCAAAATCCTCGCAATCCTCAAAATTATAAATAAGTCCACCTGGGTCACTTGAGTGCTAATATACATAAACAAGCATGTTTTTAATGTTGCTTTTGAAGGGAAGATGCTGGCTGATGTACTTCTCATTGCTGGGGGCTGTGTGTGCATGTGTGTGCGCATATTTTGCAGTTTTATATTGCTGGCCTTTGCCCTTGGTGTCCCCACAGTCATCCCGTTTCTGACGGCCGGACTATGCGTCATCTGCCTGCTGGCTGGGACCTGAACAGCTGCGCATATGTGTGTGTTTCAAAGGTGTGTAACATGTTGGGTAGGGCTGACGTGTGCATAAGCTATCATTTTCCATATGTAGGGACGCCTAAGACATCATACATCACATCACACGATAACAAAGGAGGAAATATATATATCACAGTTTTATAAAACATCACAGGGGCTCCAAGTCTGTGTGTGTTTCAGTTTTCAGAATCCTTACAGATTCGAGGCATAAAAGTCCCACAGGAAAGGCCAGAGGTCATTATATGAGCTCAGTGCTGGTGACAGGATCATAGGAAGAAACAGCTGCTGTCGCCCTGCTGGACTGAGCATATGCTCATTAGATTGTAGTTAGCTTTTTGTGTGTATGTGTGCGTGCGGTGAACATCTGCGTGCACCAGTGTGCGTATGCAGGGACTACAGATAATATCTTTTATTTCTGAATCATGTGTTTTATGTCCTATTGAACATTATTAGTATTGTTTGTGAGTTTGTTGAGTGTGTACTACAGTATTTCTCTCTTCGTGTCATTGTTGTATTTCTGCCCGGGCAGGGACAGTGACAGTTCGAACCCAGCAGTAGACAAACCTTTTCCCATTTATTTCATTGATAAATAGCTGACATTTTCACAGCCACAGCAGCAGCGAACATAAACAAAAAAAGACCTCTGGGAGGTATGGAGGTAAACTGACAACAGGTCAAGAGATAGAAGGAGAAAATGGCGCTGGGGAGAGAGAGAATATATAGTTCACATTTACTGTGGTGAGAATGTGACAATAACTCTTTCTCACGTCTCAGTCTGAGGTTGTATTTGTACAAGTGCGCAGTCTCACACAAACCATCAACAACAACAACAACAAAACAGCCGCACGCTCACAAAACATGTCAGCGACAGGTCCAAAACAAACAAAAATGTATGTGACGTCAAAATCAGGCTGGTCATAAATATTATAATTATATCATGGTGATAGAATCGATTTCTAATTAGCTCACAGTGTTACTGTAAATAGAGCATGACTGATTTATTGGCAAGCCAATATTAATGTCACGCATCAGTTAATATTCACTGTAAAAAAAACAAACTAGTTGTTTAAAAAGTTAGTGTCTGGACTGTTCAATAAACTTGAAAAGATAAGTTGAGGTTTTTTTTTTTTTTAATGGTTCAAAGTCAATGCATTTTGTCATGTTTAAAGTAATTTTTTTTTTTTTTGAGTTGTTGTTACCATAAAATTATCTGTAATTACTAAACACAGTAACATTAAATCCATTAAATGATTTTTTTATGTAAAAAGAAAAAAAAGAAAAGACAAATAGTTTATTATTTAATCTTTAATATCAGCCTCTAGAAATCTAGTCTTTGTTGAGCTCTCGTCCTGAAACACTACATGCATTTGAGCTCAGTTCCAGCAAACAGTGTGGGATCCGCTGACCTTTGCCCTCTAACCTATTTGGCTCTGAGCCCAAAACACGAAGAAATAAACCGCGAAAATCTTTGGCAAGTGACCATGCCGAAAAAAGGATAACCCACTCTGGGGTCCACATTATGGGATTAGCAGACACCGTCCGCCGAGGACCCGTCACACCAGGTGGTTCTTCGTCGCATAATGATGAAATCCTCCAAAACACATTCCTCACTGTAGATTGCCACATCTTTAATCCATAAATCACTAATGCAAGGTATCTTTTCTCCTGTCAGCCCCTTTTTTTTTTTCTGAATAATTGTCTGCAAACAGGGGGATCGGGTGTCCTCTCTCTGTGCTCCTCATGTCTGCAGTAATTGTGAGAGAAACCTAATCAGACTGTGGTAATTAAAGAGGCCAGTGTGTTAGTGCAGAAGGAGGAGGTGAGGATGGCAGCAGACCAGGGTGGATGGAGGGGAGAGGTCGTGTCTGTCTGCTTGAAGCCACTTAAATCCCTCTCTTATTAACTCCCCGTGATACATGATCAACTTTCACGTCCTCACACACACACACACACACACACCCACACACATTCAGGACTATGAATCAGCACCTCTTACTACAAGAAACTGACCCCGCATCTTTGCTGTGTTTCATTAATGCCCTAATTCAAAACTGTTGTTACAGCCACATTTTCCTGTTTAAATGGGGCTCAAAGCTCAATGTGAAGGGGCCAGTGTGGCTTATTAGGGAAGAGAATTTAGGGCCAAGCGTGAGAAAAAGGACGGAGAGGGCGTGGGTGAAAGCGAAGGGTATTTTTTTCATTTTGCACTTCAAGAAAAAGTTAAAATGTCAAGAAAGAAGTATGCAGAGAATGTAGAGGGAAAAATATGAGATGTTGAAATACTGTTTTGGGAATACAGTCGAATTGTCAAGACAGAAGGCGAGTTGTCGAGAAAAAAGATTCAATTGTCGTGATTATGGGCGCTTTTTGTGGTTTAATGTTTGTTTGGTTTTTTTCCATTTTTTTGGCTCTTTATGACTTATTGTTTTTAGTTCATGTTGTGTTTTAGTAGAATTTGTATGTAAATGACTTTTGTGTTAATTCCTGATGGCTTTGAGTGTCTAATTCATGTCATGCGCATCAGACCGCTTGCGTTCAGACTGCAGCCGAGAAAGCATCAGCTTGAAAGCAAAAACACAAAATACTTAATTTTTTTTTAATGTAAATGTAAATAAATTCAGGCATCAAGGGGTTAATCTTTGTTTTCTTGTGTTCATCCTTATCTCTAAGTTTCTCGTCCCTAGCATTCTCCCTGCGCTTGTTACCTGTGTTTCTATCGTCTGTTGTTTCATGTCAAGTTGCTTGTGTATTGTTGTAATTAATGTTTCCCTCTGTGATTACCTTGCTTCAGTTCACCTGTTGTGAAACTTTGTCAGCTGTTGAATGCCACACCTTTGTGTATTTTAGCTCCTCCACTTCCTTGTGTATTTTAGCTCCTCCACTTCCTTGTGTATTTAATTCCTTGGTCCCCCTTATATCCTTGGTCAGATTGTTGTGCATGTCTGGCCGCCCCTTTCTTCTGTCCTTGCTTGTGTCACCCTGTTTTTCCTGGTTTTGTTGGATTTCTGGCTTCTGAGCCTGTTTTTTTTTATTTTTATCCTTATGCCTGTGTTCCTAGTGGACTTGTTGTTGGACTGGACTGCCCATTTGATTTTGACCCCAGCCTGCCTTTCGACTGTGAGTTTACTCGAGTTATTCTACTCCTCTGTCGTTTGGTCCTGAGCTAATTAAATCATTAAATATTACTGAATAATTAAATCATTCTGAAACACAATTTTGAGCATTTGAAAATTGATTGTGCTCGAGATCTTGACCATGTTAACCCACCCTTAAAATCGTGTAATTATACATGCATAGCAATGTGCACAGGGTAATTATTGAGAATTCTGGCGTTTAATTTAACCCCAAATTTAATGATTAGAACGTTGTAATGCACCTGTAACATTTGGTATTGATCAGTGGAATAAGTTATTTTATTCAGATCCACACTCAGACAGACAGACAAACGAGTGAACATGCCTATGCCAGTGTGCAGGGACATAACTATTGGAAATTTGAGTTGCTTGGTTAGATTTGAACATGCGACACAGCTGCTGCTTGTTCATTGTGTCCAGTGATTTTTTTTAAGTCACGACCACCATCATCATTCTTGAACCTCATGTGCATCATTGCAACCGTGATGGGAAAAGCTCTCCTGCCCTGAATAAAAGTTTCTCTAACCATATGAAGTCATTTTTGTGCCAAACCAAATGCCAACCAGACGATTTTTCGCCAGTGATTTATAACACTCCGAGGTAGCATGGAAATAACAAGCCAGACTGGTTGTGCAAGTGCATAATGATTTCGGGGTTTTTTTTGTCTTTTTTTTTCCCCTTTGGCCCAGACTGAGATATCTCATCTATCATCCATTGTCTTGAAATTCTTTAAGACATTTATGGCCCCCATAGAATTTACCTTATTGATTTTTGTGATCCCTTTCTGCCACCAGAAGCTCGTTTTCCTGTTATGTAATATGTCTGACTGCTGCGGACTCTTTGCTGTCTGTTTTGTTTATGAGACATGGGACTTTTTCTGGGTAGGTTGTGCACACCAGTTATTTTCCTCCAGATCCTTCTCTTTATCTGTCTTGTCTCTGTGCGTTCTTGAATTAAAGCGCCGCTGCGTGTTTAACCCAGTTTTTGCACATTTGGCCACCTTCTTTTTTAAATATACACACCAGTTCGTGCGGTCAAATCAGGAACAATGTGAAAGGTAGAGGAAATGTGTTTACAAAAAGGACTTTTTATTTTTTTAAAAGCGGGAAGGAGCCTTTTTTCACTTAAAATTGCTTGTCTAAATGTCTTCTACAATAAGTTCAGGTGTTAACTCTTTCATTTCAACAATTGTACTTACACCCAGGCTCCCCTTTCCTCCAGCATAGTTTTTCAACTTGCACCTGAAATGATTTTTGCATTTACTTTTTGCACGTACAGTAAACCTTTAATGATTTAATTTATTTTTATTTTTATTTTTATTTGTTTATTCCTTTTATTTGAGGAAGTGGCTGTTGCACTGTCAGCAGCTTCCCACCTGGCCATTCATGCGTTCATGCTCTGCCACCACGATTCAGATGAAAGCAACCACCAAAAGTGTAAAATACAGCTGCTTTGAGTAACGTCAGCTGGCCTTCATGACCGTTGGCATGCGTGTGGACGCTAAAAGGACAGCGTGAGCTGGGAGAGCGACGCTGTGCTCTCCCAAAAATAATTGCTGGACACTTGCTGTCACAGCGTTTTGACAGCACGGGTCAAGTGACAGTTCCTGCCAGGGAGCACTCTCATGTGCGAGTCTGTGGTTACCGACAGGACCGAATGCGGTGCCATCTGTGCAGAGTTTGTGCCAGCACGATATGAAAGGGCATGACAGTCAATTACAGTATCACAGCTGCGCAAACTGAAGAAAGGTAGTATTCGCTCTTACAGAGTGACAAAAGGCAGTCCTCAACACCTTCTCCCACTCATGGATCCTGGCCATTTTTTAACAGAATAAATCCTCCTCACCATGTCCGTCTCTTCCTTTTGGTCACTTTCTCTCTTCCCTGGTCCTCCCTGTCCTTCGTCTCCTCGTTTCTGCCTCCTTTCTCTTTCCTCCCACTGAAGCTGCCTATTGTTTTCCCCTCTGGCTGCCTGATTCCTCATTTATTTTGCTCCTTCCCCCTGCCCTCATTCTCTTGCTTTCCCACTTGACGTATGTCCTCAGTTTACACTGTTCTCCATCTCTGCCTCCCGCAGTGCCAGTGAAGAAAGGCGAGATGGTGCAGAAGAAGATATTCCTGCTCTTCGTTGCAGTCAGTACGCTCAGTTTTCTGCTGCACCATGGGATCCGCTTGAACTGGTGAGTGAATGAAACGGTGCAACACAATCATGATATACCTTCTATATCTGGAACAGCCTATATGATGCTGGTGACCATGAAGAATCTGACAATGGTAGCGTCTGTCTTCCTTTTAAAGACAAATTAATAGAGGGACTTCCTCATTATAAAGCTTGAGTTTTGGAATCTGCGGTGAGTAGTCAAGTATGTCGAGGGACCAATTATAAAAGCTGAGGGATCTTAGTTTTTTGACAGCCCTGTACCCTGTTCTTGTGCTTGTACTTGTACTTTTTTTTCCCGATTTAACAAGTTCCCCATTTCTGCCTTTGCTGCTATATCTCTTTATTTCTATACATTTTCCAAATCTGACCATCTTATTGAATGAATGCTACATGCTGTAATACTGCACGGTATTCATTATCTATACCCTCAATACTTTGAACTAAAAATGCATCATAAACATTCATTGACAATTTGGATACTCGTTTGTGAGTTTGCACCAGTTCCTATTTTACAAGTAATGTTTAGAATATAATAGAATACCTTTATTGTCATTGCACATACAGTGTAGTACGAGACTTGCTGTGCAGTACCTAAAAAATATACAATCTCACGCACACAGATACACTCTACAAAGCATCATATACAAAAATGATATTGCACATGATGTACAAGAAATAAATAAATGTATTGTGCCACAGTTATTGCATGCATATTTAAAAAATACACATTTTCAAGATCGGATTTGGGACAAAGTTCTTCACAGATAAAACACAAAACCTATTTCAATTTTTTACAATGCTAGCTGCATTAAATTATTCATTTGGATATATACATTGTGTAAAAGGACAAATCATAGGTCCATATAATGTATGAATAAAGAACTTTGTTTTGAAAAAAAGAGGTAGAAACAACATCATTAAGAACAAGCAAACAAAAGTAACATTGTCCTAACATTGTCCCCTTTTTTTCCCTTTTATTTGTTTAATTTATATCTTGGTTATTTACAACTACTGTACAAACAGCCGTCCCCAGTTTATTTGCCATCCTAACAATAAAAAATGGCTATTTCCGATGAAAGTCATAAATGATAAAATTGATAGTAGGGTATAGAGTTCATAGCAAACAGACCCTTTTACTATGCTGTCTACCACCCTTTCTCCATCTCTTCTCATTTCAATTCCCCATTTTCAGCATATTTTTTACTTTTCTGTTGATGGAGCTTTAATTACCTTATCACGTCCTTTTCTTTCTCCAGGATCACAGAGCCCTTCTACCTCAATTGTCCTTCCCTCCCATTGCACCCCGGCCCGGACCTGAATCTGAAGCACACCAATGTGGCCTTCCTCAAGACCCACAAAACGGCCAGCTCCACCATGCAGAACCTGCTTTTCCGTTTTGCTGAGCGCAACAACCTCACAGTGGCGCTGCCAGTGCAGTCCTGCGGCCATCAGTTTGGCTACCCGCAGTACTTTACCTCTCACTTCGTCCACCCGCACACGCTGCCGCCAAACATCATCACCAATCACATGCGCTTCAATAAAGCCGAGTTGCAGCGCTTGATGCCTGCCGATACAGTGTACATCACAATCCTGAGAGAACCCAGCACCATGTTTGAATCATCGTTCACATACTACCACCACTACTGTCCGGCCTTCCAGAGGGTCGCGAATGGCTCCCTGGAGACCTTCTTAGCAGAGCCCTGGCGCTATTACCAACCAAACGAGAAGAACTCAATGTATGCGCACAACACGTTGGCCTTCGACTTGGGCTTGGACAAGGATCACTCAGGAGATGATGAGCAGTATGTTCAGGCCTCCCTTGCAGGGGTGGAGAACGTTTTCTCCCTGGTGATGATCGCTGAGTACTTTGACGAGTCACTGGTTGTCCTTCGACATCTCCTCTCCTGGGATCTTAATGACATTTTGTATTTTAAGCTCAATATGCGGAATGAGAACGTGAAGACGAACCTGACACCAGGCCTTGTGTCAGCGATCCGCTCGTGGAACTCTTTAGATGCACGCCTCTATGACTACTTCAATGCCTCCTTGTGGCGCCAGATTTCCACTCATGGTCAAACCTGCGTTGCAAGGGAGGTGCAAGCCCTTCGGCAGGCCCAAGAGAAGCTAATGAAAAGCTGCTTTAATGAGACAAATCCACCTCTCCGCTCGGCCTCGCAAATCAAAAACAATAATCTCCGCCCCTGGCAGCCAAGTTCAAAAGTGGACATTATGGGGTACGAGCTCCCGGCAAATGTCACCCAAAACGTCTCAAGCAAGGCCCAGGAGCTCTGCCTCAAGCTCATCATGCCGGAGGTCCAGTATACCAAGCTGCTCCTGCAGTCCCAATCCCTGCGCTACCGTCAAAGCCAGCAGCTGCAACCTCAGCAGCAATCACATACCGTCCAGGCCATACGCAGAACCTCTCCTCGGCAATCTCAAGTGCAACGCAGTCACGTTCCGCCTGTAACCCCTGACTCTGCGACCAAAACGGGGGCCACCTCCAATTCAAAGCTAACTGTAGGTACTCGAGAACAGATTCCAAATGTAGAACCTAAACCCTCATCAGCCTAGGCCTCAGCAACAGAAAAATAGAGACTTGAATAGAATCTAGAGTGCCCAACAAATTGCATCATGACCCTCGAAATAATACTGTCTGGGTGGGCCGAGGGCGTTGGAGACAAAGGTGGGGAAAAAAAGTCAAGATTAGTTCTGTGTCTGCCTTTGTGAGCAAATATGTGGGAAAGGGGGAAAATAAGGTTACACATATCCAGATTTGATCTTGAATCTCTCTCCTGTCTGGTCTATGAAACAGTGAGGGTTGAAGAAATCTACTCTACTATTCGGCTAAAATGCAAGCTTCTGCACACCGGACTGCGGCGGATGGGAGAGGGCGAAAGTGTTATGTGCAACAATGACTCAATGGGGAAGTGGTGATATCTGGTGGACTTTGTGTGCATCAGACTGGTATAGTGTCGTGGTACTTGCTTTCATTCTATGCTTCTCGAGTGCTCTTTCAGTCTCTCTTGCTAACATATGCCATTTAAAGTCTTTGAGCGAGACATAATGACATAGAGCACAGTTACTCATTGCGCGGCTCGTCAAACTTTAATTGGTGGCTCGCATGGTAGCTTATAACAATATAACACAGCCAATACATTTTAAAAATGTGCTACATATTTATACCATTAACAATAGACTACAAACACGCAAACGTCCACATTGTATTTCTCCTTTCACCTCAATTAATGTTGTTTCCAAAAGGGGGGTACCTGTCAAACCTGGCAATGCAGCAGGCTTACAGCATTGTTTGCAACACCGGCTCACTTGACCGCAGTGCACGCTTGCAGGTCATGATAGCTCAGCTAGCTAGCGTGACATGCACAGGGCACAAAATGGATCGATTTCTAATAAAAAAAAGACAAAAATCGGACGTAACGAATAGTGAGGATAAAGGGTCTGAGGAAGCAGCAAACGAAAATCAACATGAAGACGCCGGAGAGGGGACGAGCAGGCAAACTGCAGGTTTCAGAGTAAAAAAACGAAAGGTACGAGGCATACAAGATGAGCACAGGAAATCTCAAAAGAAATGGACAGACGAATTCTTATTTGTTCTTCATGGCATGACCCCTCTGTGCTTAATATGCAAACAAACCCGCGCCTGTTTCAAACGAAGCAACTTGGAGCGCCATTTCAAAACGGCGCATCCAAAAGTCAATGAAAGTTATCCGCCTGGCAGCGAACTCAAAAAGAGAAAAACAGCACAGCTTACTGCTTCACTTTGTGAGCGGCAAAATTCAAAATTATTCACAGGACAATCTCTACTGCAGAGCGTTCAACAGAGGCATCATTTCAGATAGTGTGGATTTTGGCGCTGGCAAAAAATACATTCTCAGACTCAGAAATAGTAAAAGACTGCTTTTTGGCTTCAGCAGAAATATTGTTCACAGACTTTGACAACAAGGACGCGATTCTTAAACAAATAAAGGGATTACAGTTGTTTGATTCAACAATAACGAGGCGTATGGAGGACATCGGAAAGGACATACGCGACCAGTTGTTGGCTGATCTGCGTGCGGCGCCACGTTTCAGCATCGCAGTGGATGAAAGCACAGATGTCCCCGATGTTGCTCAGCTGTGCGTTTGGGTGAGGTTCCCAAAAGAACACTCTTTTCGAGAGGAAATGTTCTCCTTACTACCACTCCATGGCCAAACAAGAGGTGAGGATATTCTGAATGCACTTTTGGTATGTTTGAAGGAAAAACACCTCAGCTGGTCCAAACTTGCAAGTGTGAGTACTGATGGTGCCCCAAGCATGAGAGGCAAAGAGAAGGGTCTCTTTGGCCTCATGAACAAAAGAGATGAAATACCCCATTTCATCAGTTTTCACTGCATCATCCATCAGGGTTATGACACAGAGTACAGTGTTTTAGTGATGCACAGTGAAGTAAGATGGTTGTCCCGTGGAAAGGTGCTGGAGCGGTTTCTGAGCCTCCTTCCTGATGTTTGCACTTTCTTGAACAGCAAGGGGAAACACCAGCCAGAGTTGAAAAACCCACACTGGATACAGCTGGCCCTCCTTACTGACATTACCTGTCACCTGAACGCTCTCAACTTGCAGCTCCAAGGGAGAGACAAGCTTCCAAGTGACATACTGAAGATAATCAGAGCGTTCCAAAACAAAATAACTGCTCTGTAGAGAACGCATCCACTTCCCAAAACTCAGAGCAACAACCACATGTGACTCATCTCTGCAGCAGCACTTCAGCTACAGAGGATTTGTTGAAGTTTTGGAGGAGCTGAAGGGTGAGTTTGAATCCAGATTCAGTGATGTGAATGAACATGAGAGTTTCAATTTTATTGAAAACCCCTTCCATGTGGATGCATCCTCTCTTACTCTAACCATCACACAGCTCTGCCCTGATAATCGTGCTGCTTTGGAAAGTGAAATAATTGAACTGCAAACAAATGACATTCTCCAAGTTGAACTCAGAGCAGGGGTTGGCCACTTCTGGAGTTTGGATTCTGAAGCAGACTGTCCCACTTTGAAACCACTGCTGCAGAAATTGATGTCTTTCTTTATGAGCACATACACCTGTGAGTCAACCTTTTCAACCATGAACACTATTAAGAGGAAACAGAGAAACCGGCTGAGCCACGTTCATCTTGAATGCCTCACTTGTGATTGCAAGAACAAACTATAAATACAACATGAAGTCAAGTCAAGGACATACATGCCAGATTCCGCTCATCCCAGTATTAGGTAAATATGGTCTTAATTGAAAATGTATTGGCTGTGTTGTTTCTTTTTTTGTGGGATGACCAGTTTATATGTAGAAATGCTCATCTGTGTGGGTGACTTGGTATATCATCGTAAAAGTGGCTCTCCCCTTGACTTTGCTCTGCCAATGTGGCTCCTGTGAAAAAAACTGTGAAGATCACTGACATAGAGGGATCAGCTGTCAGGCTCCCAAAGAACCTCCTAAGTGGCAAGACAGACATTGAGATAACATCTGACTATTAATACGACAGCACAATTGACAACTCCTCTTTTGCGAAGCGTGCAGCGTTGGAGGAGGTAGGGGGTTAAAAAGCGAGATAAAGATAAAGAGACAGACATTATCCAAAGGGTAAACGCTAAAAACTGGCTGGATACCCAGTTTGTCTGCTCTTTATTGCTCAGACTCATGCTAAGCCGGTTTCGCGTAAGCCTTCAACCTCTTTGGCTTCCTCCTTGCAGCTACATCCCCTCATCCATCCAGATATCAGTGCCGACGCCTCGCTCTCTTTGCCTCTGATTGCAGCCTCCCTTGAACCACCAGCTGAGATCGCGTCACAGAGACTTGTTGCCTACGTTTCTGGCTGCGGGGTTTTATTTAAATCTTGGACGTTATTGCAATAAAATCTCTACGCCTGCTTTCCAGGCCCATTTGAAAGTTGTGGATTTAATAACCTACCAGCAACCTCACATCACACCATGCACAAACAACAACGCAAAACAACTTGGACAAAGACTTGAAGCCTGTTGGTCGCAGTTTTTGAATATTTAATTGCACGGCCCTCCTAATGCCCACCTTATTGGGTTACACAGCCGTAGCCCAAGAGTACGACGCCCAGGCAAAAGCTGCTCACTCTGAGCCCAGAAAAGCAGGATGACAAATACCTAAAGCCTTGTGAGGCTGGCAAGTTGGCCAGGTTGGTCTTAAAATGTTCACTTATCTCAGTTGTGATTCATTTTTAATGCTTTTCTCTCCGCTTCATGAGTAGCCAGGTTTGCATGGCAACAAAAAAGGAAGTGTAAAATGTCTTAGAGCTATGTATTATTTATTATCTGGACTTGGAGCGTCCCATCGCTGTTACTGGACTTTCTATGTTCAGTGTGGGAAGATGGCGGTGTGAGTAAAAAATTACCTCCCGACACGTTCTGCATAATGTAACACTACAAGCAGCGACCATACGTTGAAACAAGTGTAGTCACTTTAACATTAATGCTTCACTCAGCAGTGCTTAAGTGCTCGACCACTTGGTGCGGTTGTGGTTGGAGTCTGTAGGTTACAGTAATGAACAACACAAACCGCGGCAGGAATAAATAGGGCGGTGGGGAAACAGTTTTATGAAGTGACTAACGGGGAGCCTCAGCGAAACCTGCACAGCAGTTTGTTTTTTTTTATATACGTATTTAGAGTTGTTCGAATTATGTTCGGATGTGTGTGATAGGTGTTCAAGGTACATACACTGTAAAAACAGGCTTAATTCATTTGAAATGATACGGTTGCTGTTCTTTACTGTGAACAAATCCCATGATAAAGACCAACAATATCGAAGTCTGATTGGCAGCTCCTCCACCCTCTGTTGCTAACAGCTTTAATCTTTTAAAAAGGCTTAGTAATTAAAAAGACATGCATTTGTTAGGATCTATTGTCACATGATTACACATCTTTTTTGTTGGACTCAAACTCAACTACATTGCCAGTATGTAAAGAACCATCAAGACAGCGAAATAGTTTCAGTTGATTTGGTGTTTTCCTGGGATTTGTTGACATTAATGAAAACATATCATCACCTGTATTCTTTTACACGCTGATCCTTATGGACGTGTTTTGCATTAACTTGAGAAAAATTAAGTCTGGTCTAGTTTTCTGAATTAACAAGAAACAAATAAAACAAACCAAAAAAATAAATAATTAATTGGCTCCTTTATTTCAGAATTAACCAGATAACTTTTCATGAAATAATAAAATTGCCCCTGATTCCCCACATTATTGAGAGAATTTTTCCTAATAAAATAAAAATTGGCTCTGTGTGTCTGAATTAACAAGATAGCTTTTTATGAAGACATTAAAGAATAACAACCCTGTTTTTCCGAATTAATGAGACACTTCAACACAAGATATTCTGCCTCTGACCTGTGAGTTTGAGACATTGGGGGGGATACTGTATCTATTATTGATTTTGCGGACTTTGGAGGTTGTTCAGATAGAAAGCACATTCAGATCTGCCGGCCATTGAAATGATTCTCAAAGATCAGTTGGATAAATAAAAAAAAAAACAGAGCCGATTTTTTTTTTCTTTCTCAAGTTAATGCAGTATGCTTCTGTAGAGCCTCAACTATTTTTAAAGTTTGAATTCAGCTGCTACATGTACACACAGGTTTATTCAAAGCCAAAATGCTGTTTTTTTCGTGTTGCGAGGAAATAAAGTAGTTCATTAGAATCGGGTGAATGTGGAGTGAAGTTCTCTGACTGTTTTTTCTGTTTACAGACTTACCTGTGAACTGAGAGCACTAAACTTTCATTTTGGTGATTAAACTGAGGAATATTGGTGTGTGATGGGGGCTCTTAACAATTGGCTAATGACAATCAGAGCTAGGGAACTTCAAAGCTTTGTAACGGTGGGCTTGGAACAAGACAAATAAAGTTTGAATGATTTCAATTCATCTTCGAGTGTATGTGGGGTTTTTTGTCTCTTACATTAAATCGTCATCAAATAGGGGTATTTGATGCTGATTTATTCAGGCAGGACTTTACGCACACAAGCATCTTCATCAGCTGTGAAAAAGAGCGACAGTTGCTCAGTTAAGATTCTGGCTCTTAATGGGTCCTGTTTCCCTGAGAACCCAAACCAGACATTACAGCCTGCAGTCATTTGTTTGAAATTACCTCTATCCCACAAGCTCGACTAAACAAATTAACAAATTGCTTCTCCTAGGGACAAAAACAAAGAGGTGTTGTGTTTGATATGATGGCGACAGAAGCGATTAAAGTGAATGTGTCCGCTTTTCCCTGTGTGGGTCATTATGACCTGTTGTTGACTGCTGGGATTCAGGTTCTGTGCAGGGACGCCCGTAACAGGACCACAGAGACAAAAAAAAAAAAAAAATCAACAATGTAGAGGAAATAAAGGATTAGCGATTAAAGTGAATGTGTCCGCTTTTCCCTGTGTGGGTCATTATGACCTGTTGTTGACTGCTGGGATTCAGGTTCTGTGCAGGGACGCCCGTAACAGGACCACAGAGACAAAAAAAAAAAAAAATCAACAATGTAGAGGAAATAAAGGATTTCCTTACAGATAAGTCTGTTATTTAGCTATTCTGTTTTACTGCGCACAAATGCCCATCTAAGCAGCATTTTACAGCAGATTTTTTTTTTTAATAACTCACATTTAAATGATCTAAATTAAGCAGCAATATTCCATGAAGAACCAAGGTGATAATAGATAACCATAAACAAAAGTGATCTCCCTCTAGATAAGCAGATTTCAGTTTTCAGGAACTCAATCCACAGAAAACAAGAACATTTTACTGTTCACGAGTATTTGGGATATGTGCACCGCTGGAAACAGAAAGCAGTGGGTTGGCTGCTTTATTTGCATCAAATACGACAGAGAAGGGAGAGAAGATGGTGCAAATTACGCCCAAAAATTTGCATGGATTGACAGACAGGATTGTCTGCGCTATCGTTTCTAAATGTCGCGGTTTCTGCTGCACAGATGTACCCAAACCCGAGTTTTCAAGCTGAAAATGTCTCTGTTTAATGGTCCCATAACACACAGGAGCCAGAATAGAGGGGGGATGTTGTGCAGATTTTAAAATGATTACGATGTGGTGTCCCCTCCTGGAACCGCCACCTTACCGTGGTGGAGGGGTTTGGGTGCCCTAATGATCCTAGGAGCTATGTTGTCGGGGGCTGTTTGCCCCTGGTAGGGTCACCCAAGGCAAATTGGTCTTAGGTGAGGGGCCAGACAAAGTGCGGTTCGAAGACTTCTATAATGGTGAATAATAACAAGGACTTGTGTACCCTGCCCGGAGGGATACCGGGACCCCGCCCTGGAGCCAGGCCTGGGGAAGGGGTCCGTAGGCGAGCGCCTGGTGGCCGGGCCTTTTTCCATGGGGTCCGGTCGGGCTCAGCCCGAAAAGGAAACATGGGTCCGTCCTCATGTGGGCCCACCACCCACAGGAGGAACCATAGAGGTCCAGTGCTATGTGGATCGGGTGGTAGTCAAAGGCAGGGGCCTTGGCGGTCCGAGCCCCGGTTGCTGAAGCTGGCTATCGGAACATCGAATGTTACCTCTCTGGTGGGGAAGGAACCTGAGCTTGTGCGTGAGGTTGAGAGATACCGGCTAGATATAGTCGGCCTAACCTCAACGCACAGTTCGGGTTCTGGAACCAGTCTTCTTGAGAGGGGTTGGACTCTGTTCTATGCTGGAGTTGTCCCAGGTGGGAGGCGGAGAGCAGGCGTGGGCTTATTAATAGCTCCCCGGCTCTCAGCCAATGTGTTGGAGTTTACCCCCGTGGACGAAAGGGTTGCTTCCCTGCGCCTTCGGGTTGGGGAACGGGACCTGACTGTGGTTTGTGCCTATGCGCCAAATAGCAGTTCAGAGTACCCACCCTTTTTGGAGTCCTTGGAAAAGGTACTGGAGAGTGCCCCTACTGGGGACTCCATCGTCCTACTGGGAGACTTCAACGCTCATGTGGGCAATGACAGCGAGACCTGGAGGGGTGTGATTGGGAGGAACGGACTGCCCGATCTGAACCCGAGTGGTGTTCAGTTATTGGATTTCTGTGCTAGTCACAGTTTGTCCATAACTAACACCATGTTCAGCCATAAGAGTGTCCATAAGTGCACTTGGCACCAGGACACCCTAGGTCGACAGTCAATGATTGACTTTGTAGTCGTATCATCTGATCTGCGACCGTATGTGCTGGACACTCGGGTAAAGAGAGGAGCAGAGCTGTCAACTGATCACCACCTGGTGGTGAGTTGGATCAGGTGGCGGGGGAAGAAGCCGGACAGACCAGGTAGGCAAGGTCGCTGGTGCTAGTCGTGGCGGTAATCCCAGGACCCGCTGGTGGACACCAGAGGTAAAAGGGGCCGTCAAGCTGAAGAAGGAGACTTACAGGTCATGGTTGGCCTGTGAGACGAAAAACCCCTGCTTGTTGCTTGTTGTAAGAGAATAGACATCCAAATAAAGAATGATAATTTCCCCCAATTTTCCATCTACTCCATCAAATAACACCTCCCTGGATGTGAGAAACTGGTGCTACAGGGCAAACTGAGTAGAAGTGTGAAGCCGGGAGCTGATCAAGCTGCGATATATAACAAACTGAGAACAAGGACATTTTTGAAATTTGCTCAAATGAATCATCGTAAAGGAAGCAAAGAGAACATCTGATTTGTTTCTAATAAAAGGCGCAGTAATAAGTGGCTGTTAGTACTGCTCACTCCGATGTAACTGAGTGAGTGTGGGCGGAGATTGTTTTTAAAGACCGGCCAACAGTTCCCTGCTTTGGATATAACACCCTCTCCCATCACCTCTTACTCATCAAAATACCAGAAAAACACATAAATCTAATGACATTCTCATACATTTTTATACTCTTCTTTTATTGCTTTCGATTTTTTGTTTAAAGGAAATTACTTTGTTAGCTTGAACTTTAACATAGCGTTGAGGGTAAAAGATGTCCTCTCTGCCATGATTGATGCCCTCTCTGCTGGATAGTCTGGAGCAGGGGTGTCAAACTCATTTTAGCTCAGGGCCACATGGAGGAAAATCTATCCCCAAGTGGGTAAAATCATGGCATAATAACTTAGAAATAACGACAACTTCAGATTGTTTCCTTTGGTTTAGTTTGGTCCAAAATAGTACAAGCACATTCTGAAAATGCTACACATCACAAATAATCCTCTCGACAAAACACTTCAAATTAGTTGAGAATTCTGAGGGAAAAAATTGGTGCAATTTCAAGAACACAATGCCTTAGTGATTGGAATGTAGGCTTCGTCTCAGTGTATCTACAAAGGCATACAACTTTAAGTCACAGCTTATCTGGGGTTGAACAAAATACAAACAACTCTTCTTAATCCTGAGCTAACTCACCAGAACAATACAAACTGAGGTGGAAACTACTCAGGAGGGTTGAGTTACTCCCTGCCTTGTAGGCTACTCTATTCATTGATAGAAAAATAAAAGCTGTGCAATGCATGAACAATGTCAACAAACCAAACTTGAACTGAACTGACATTTACAATAAATCACACACTGTTCACTTCCTTTAAATCTCCACAGAAGACATTCATTTTCACAGAACTATATCAGGCATGACATTATCCATTTGTAATGACTTGCAACACAATGCCTCCTGATGCAAAATACAGTGAAAAGTCCAAAACTCACATCCTCCATTTGCAGTCTGCACTCTCTCTATGAATTTTTTCACACCTGCTTTTTTCCCGATCATTGATGGCGCACCATCTGTAGCCAGGCTGAGAACGCGGGACCGGTCCACTCCGACCCTGTCCAGCGCTCCGACGAGGGCAGTGAAAATATCAGCTGCTGTTGTGGCATCCGTCATTGGCAGCAACTCCACGAACTCCTCTGTGATGGTCAGTGTCTGCAACTGTGTTTATTGTCAGGCTGATACTTGCAAAAGCCTGACGCTTTTCAGGGCACACAATCTCTGCAGCCTTCAGCATGCACGTCTTCACAAATTCACCCTCACTAAATGGTTTTGAAGCCAGTGCGATGACACCCCTGGTCTAGAGGGGGTCTTTGCTGCTGGAATTTAAGTATTTTTGATTATTGTTGTCCTAATTGAATTAAAGCCCTGCTTCACATGGATATGGGAGAAAAATACAGAAGACAAATATCAGAGATTTTACTGAAACAAAATCAAACACTCAAGCACATTAAATCCCTTGTTAATGTATAAACCTTTACACCACGGCCCCTTAGACACAAACAAACAAAGGCTGAAACTTGAAGAAAAAAGAACCCAAAACAACACCAGCAACATAAGTGCACAGGAACCTCTGCTGGGGAAAAAAAATTTCTAATCCAAAAAACCTCACTAGAATAGATCTCATCAATTCCATAATCATGCATTGAAGTGGTGTGCACACGCGGCTCTGTGCAGCCTTTCACAGGACTATTTAATTGAATGTGCATAAGTGGAACTGCGTTTAAACTGAAGGTTTAAATGCTTGAGCGACTTTGCCTTGATCACATTATGATTGGACCTAAAATGTCACAGGCACGGAATTACCATCCATCATCATCATCTCCAGCCTCTCATCTCACCCAGCTCCGTTGCCTTGATCACAGAAAATAAACGTGGTTTAATTTGGACTGTAAACGAAGAAAATAAAAGATTTTTGAGTCCGCTGGAGTGATATGCGTGGAATCATTTACACCCACCATATGAAGTAATTGCTATTCTCACCACTGATCTTTATATAATACTAATATATTTCTTTCTTAATGTTGTGCCTATTTCTAATATTTTAATTTTCACCTCTGTTACCGACCCTTCTCTTTATGTGCACTTCAGCTTGAACAGCAGGCAGGAGGATGCACGCAAATGTAGCCCAGCTTTGTGAGTCACAGTGAGCAAGAAGGCACCAAGGTCTCAATATATCTTCTCTCTCTCTCTCCTTGTTTTGTGAGTTACAGCCTGTCGGAACAATGCAGGAGCGCGGCAGGCCGGCCCAGTGGGCTGAGAGAGGAACTTATCCCTGATAATGTGTGCTCATCCCCTCTCTGAATAACCTCTCTGTTGGGCTCTGACATTGAATATGTCCTTTTTTTTCTCCTTGCTTTCCCTCTCTCCCCTCCACATAAGTATAGTAATTTATAGTTTTAGTTGTGTTTCTTGTGAGATAGGAGTGAGTTCAACCTTGACTGGTGAAGAGAACATATTAAATCAAAGAGGCTAAAAGCCAGGGGCTAAACTTATCGCTAATGGATGCTAACCGCAGCGTGAGTACACAGCAAAATCGCGAGTGTTAATTCAACTCCCAGTGTTAATTTTAACACTTTTTCTGAGTTTATATAGTTCTCACGGATTCCGAGTTAAAATTACACTTTGAGCAGTGTTAATATTTTAACTCTTTAATAGTGTTAAATATTTGACACCCTCAGTGTTGTTTTATGACACTACATAAGTGCACTTTTAACTCAAAATTGTGTTATTCCCTTTCACTTTGAGTGTTCATTTCTAACATACATCGTGTTATTTTTTGACACATTAAAGTGTATTTTTTAACTCTAAAATTGTGTTATTTCCTGTGGCTAGTGTGTTAATTAACATTCATTGTTTTACATTAAATTAAAAGTGCAATTGTGCGTTTACTAGCCTACATACAACATACAAGCCACCAAATCTGAAAAAAGTCACCTGCAATACAGAAAGTTAACATAAACAGACACTCTCTTACTGTTCCATCATAAATTCAAATGTGTTGACTAACAGTGATCAAGTAATAAAATAATTGAAACATTTTATTTTTTTTTTTTATTCAAAAAATAATTAACTTCCTAGCACCATAGTAATTAGCACAAAATCAGCACAACTTAAACATTTACAAAGAAAATAATGGCACAACATATTGGCTCTCATCTCCACCATAAGCACTCTGTAAATCGAAGGGCTTATAAATTACAAGACTGTCTGCTTTAATAACATCTTTGTCAGCATGAAAATGTTCATTGAAATGGTCAACCACAAGCTTGTTTACAAGGAAGCAGATAACACTGTTAACAATTAATTTTTCTATTCTGTGTTTTTGAAAACCCTGTGCTTAGCTTCAAACCTCCACATGTGTATTAGTGGTCCAATTTTTCAGATACAAGACGGATAGTGTATCATAAAGTGATGTTTCGGGATCAGGTTTCTATCAGGATACAGCACTTTAAATAACTCATGATGTTCCATTATCAAATGCTTAAGAAGTAAAGTCATGCCAAGTGTAACAGATGGAGAAAATATAATGTTGATTATCTGCAGTAAAAGCAGCAGCAAAAACCAGTTTTGGTTTCCTTCTGGCACAATGTCACCAAAAAGCAGAGGAATGTTTCTAACAAGACAAAGAGTCTGAATGGAATTGAGCCCTATATT
>KV751366.1:7817912-7832556 GCA_001698575.1 Mola mola | reverse complement strand
TAATAATGAACCGGGTCAAATTCCTCATGTGAATTGCAGCTGCGTGCTGGTTTTTGATTAGACTGAGGATTAACTGACGCGTCGGCGTCGGCCCAATGTAACTCTTTCAGCCCAATTAGTACAAACCGCTGCGTTGCTCGGGCCTCTGCGGTCATTTTTTGGCCGCAGAGGCCGGACTCTGTCAGACAGCTGTCAGTTTCAGGTTCCGGGAGATGCTGACAAGACGTCCACTGGAATGTGTCCTGTCAGAGCTGAAGTGAGGCAGGCAGGCAGGCAGGCAGGCAGAGGAAAAACTGGGTGTGTGGGACAAGAACACCCATGTCAGCTCATATGCCTCTCATCATATGTTTGCTTGGGGCATTGTGGGAAATGCATGTGAGAGTCTTAGCACATGTGTTTGGCACATTGACTCCTTCCTCGAATGTTTAAAGAGATGGTGATGATCCCTGGGCTGATTTTACTATTTTCAGCCTGATACTTGGCATCTTTGGGATCTCCACTGGAAGTTTTTTTTTTCATTGAAAACCGCGGCCTTCGGGTTCAAGCGATGTGTTGCTGAACAACTTGAGCTTGTATTCACTGACTTTTCAGTGGGTCTGCGGGGTGCAATCATGCAGCAAAACACATCAACACTTCCTGCGTGCCCTCTATTCCACAAATATGAAAAAATATCAACACATTTATTTTACAGTACAGTTAGAGCCTGGCCTACATATAATACCGCATTTTTTTCCAGGCCATATCACAAGACACAATATAGACTGTATCAGTATCAATATTTCCCCTCAAAGCTCCTCATGAATACTACGACTGGGCAACAAAATCAAATGTCAAATTAACATATAAGTAACATATTAATATCACATTAACATCACATATATTCATTAACTGGATATATGAAGATTTAAGCAAATGTGAGCTTATTAAATCAACACAAATACAAAAATGACATATGTGTTATTATACTTTTTTTTAATTAATTTTAAACTTGCATATTTATCTTGTCCATGCACATATATAAAATGCATTGTTGGACTTTCAGATTAAAAAAGTCAGAGCCATCTAGAGTGTACTGTCAACTACTTATCTTATATACTTCACATACAGGTGTAAATATATGCAACAGACATATATATTTATATGGGATCGACATAAATGTCCATATATGAAATCGTTCCAATTTGTACTATGTTTTATATATATTTTATATGCTGCCTGCCAAGATCCAAAGGAGTGGACACGGTCTGTGACGGCAGCCCGCCAGCCTATTTCCATGACCGCCACACAGCATCAAATGTGTAATGTTTGTAACACGATGCACACACACACACACACATGCTGACAGTGTCCTTGTCTCTGCTCATTTCTCTCTCTGTGACTCAGAGATGCTTCGTGTGGCATTGAGACCACAGTACATCACTTACGTTTTAGTTCACACTGAAGGGATCTGGGCAGCATGAGTGCATGTGGGCAAGAGTCAGACAGGAAAGCAATGAATCCACACTCTGTGTGCTCCAAAATGTGGGTTTCTGTGTGGCTGCAGATGGTGATGCTACTAGTTTCTTCACTCGGTGGATAGAGGAAGTGGCCTATAATTATCTTAGTGTGACACAGGCCCAGCGATGGGACTCACAGCATCTGAAGCGTAGTTCAGCAGACAATCAGTCAAAGACAATGGGGCACAAGAAAAACATATCACACGCTCTGATCTTGGGCTGCCACAGCTTCTGATGGCTGTTTGGTCAGGAGTGAGTTACTCCCACAGGACAGGCACGCCACATGAAGCTTTTTTGTATTGTCTGTTTTAAAATACTGTCCTTGAAGTGCACCAAGGATAATAGAAAAGGTTACAGTATATCCGTCTTGCAATTTAGCCTTAAAATACAGACGGGATTAGCGGGGCAGGTCAATATCAGCGTCACTATTACCATATTTCAGACTTAATCCGAGCAGAAATAAGATTAACTACACAGCCAAAACATTATGGAGAGCCCAACTTTGACCAGGATGCTGCTGCTGCTGCAACAGCCTGCACTCTTCTTGAAACAGGAGGCTGACTGTAAATGATAAAAGGGGTTTAAATTGCGCAATTAAAATGTATATGGCTTCTCCAAGCACTTTTAAAATGTTTGTCATATTCACATGACCTCACATGGGTGGAGTGTAGTGAGAGAGATTCCAAGCTTTCAGATGTTTGCAACGTATATTTATTCTATGATTTATTGCTGCTCTGCCCCTCGCCCCCAGCTGGAGCTAACCTCCTCTGTCATCTTCTGACTCTTGAACTACTCTACTATACTCTGTATGTGGCTGTGCTTTTGTTTGACACATTTTCTAGTTCAGTTTTGTGCAATTTCTACCAGGTAGAAAAGAAAAACACTTCAAATCAAGTTAATCCAAAGGTAACTGACCGGTCAATGCACTTTATAAAACTAAATTGCACCCTCTCTATGGTGGGTGAAAGCAAAAGGCGGGCTGTAGTGCCCTCTGGTGGGTATAATGAGAACTGCACGGCCCTACCCTTAACTGTTTTTTCTCTTTTTGTTGTTGTTTTATTTTTTTTTATTTATTTATTTATTTACCGCACCGTGCGTCAACGACCAGTTCCGGATGCGTGGCGCGTCTGGAAGCTTTGCCTCGGTCTCAGTATAAACGCATAACATCTCAAGACTCAGCCGGTTCCCCCCAACTGGAGAGAGTGCACAAGTATTTATTCTGGGGGGGATATTTGCCACGAGAATTAAAATGTGTGTGTGTGTGCGGGCGTGTGAAAGAGGCACTGTTTGCATCCAATGGTCCATTCCAGGATTGAAATTAGTTCCAGCCCGTTCTCCTAATGGCTCCATAGATCATTGCTCTGTTCCATTTAGTAATCAGAGGACAGCTGTAGTCGTATCCTCCACACAAGAAATTACTCACTTTAACTGTAATTATATTTTCACTGCAATTATCCAAACCGGTCTTCCTGACACAGATATCCTTTCTCAGTGGTATAATGTGATTTGGTGTGTGTGTGAGGGAGTGTGTGTCGGAGTCTGGGAGGCGGTAAGGAGGGGGCACGCGCACAGTGTCTCCGCCGTGACTGGGTATCACTTCAGATGCTCAGACCGAATTAAAAAACGCGCTCCTCCGCCCTGTCACCAGTGTTGCGCGCGTTCCCACGACAGGGTGCTCGGACATGCATGGACAGTTCATGCATAACCACTAAACTCTCCCGGACGCCTCATTAGACAAGCAGAACGCGCGCACGGTCACAGAGAAGGTAAGTTACTATTTTTTGTGTGTGTGTGTGGTGGAATTTGGAAAGCAAAAAATAAATAAATAAATAAGAATAATAATATCAAAAAGCAATCATGCGCAAAAATAGACACCATGAAGTAAGAATGCAGGGCGAGGTCCTGCAGAGTTGGCAAGTGCAGGCGGGCTGCAGGCTACAGCATCTGTTTTGAGGTGTTTTCTCCTCCCTTTGAAGGTTTGTTTCTATTCTTAAGTTCAAAGCGCGTCGGCGTTTGTTGTTTAACGTCGTTTCCGGTCAGCGGGGGACGTCTTGGTAAACAATGCTTCTCGCTGATTCGTGCATGCCACCAAACGATGCCAATTGATCAATTAACGCCCGCCCCGGGGTCACCACAGCCGTGATGTCACCGCGTCGCCCTGCAGCGCGTCCGAGTGAACTTTTCACAAAGTGGCTTTGTGTTGGGGGTTTTTTTTGTCTTTGTTTTTGTTTTTTGTCTAATTGTTTCTGATTGCCACTGAGGGCACAGTGTAGGTGTTCCACAACATCTAATTACCGCCAGCCTCAGGTAGTCACAGGAGCTGTTGCTCTCACTGTGAGGACCTGCAGCTGGATTTCTTTTAGTTCTGCCCAGGGACAGACACAATTTAAAGAAAAACAGAAATTCAGTTTGGTTTTCCAGCCGCAGCAACCAACCAGACACATTTGATAATCAGCTTTTCATGGCAGCCTTGACACGACCTGCCTTTCCCTGCGCCGTCACCGGTCAGAACAGCGCTCGATTAGCCACTCAGACTTTTATTTTTGAGTATTCTTGATCTCCTGTCTCCCCTCTGAGGGCAAAGTGAATGTAATCCCACACCATTGGACCGTTGCATAACTTTAAAAGTGAAGTGCCATCCTGCCTGTGTGGGAGTAGATGTGTTGTTCCCACTTCCTTGCTGTTGTTTTGCTCGTTAATTTTGTCAGAGCACATTACTGTAAGTGACGTTTTGTGACATTACATGACTGCTGACTTTGTTTGGTTTCTTTCTTTTGTTAATTTGTTTCTGTTTGCCGACGGAGATGGGGAGCCGAGGGGTTTGCAAGCCCCTCGCTCTGATTATAACCTACCTACATGAAGTCTGTGACTACTGAGTGGCCTGTTAATGTTGAAGGTGCCATAAGAAAATGTGTGTGTTTTATATATTTATGTGTGTGTGTAGGGGGGCCCTGTATTCTGCCCTTGCGTTGTGTAGGAGCAGTTTGTCCTCTGTGCTGGAAGCGTGTCGGCGCAGACAGACACGTTACAGTGACCTGACTCATGTTCATGGCAGGTTTCCCCCCATCGCTGCTCAGGAGCTGGGTCATCAGGAGCGAACGCCAGGAATCAGCTTCATTCCCGAAGCCGCCATGAATATGGTGGACGCTCATGCAGAACGATGGCTCTGATGCAAGAAGATCTCCATGACTGCCAAGCGCTTAAGTCGATAGTCGTTGGCGGGCTTCTTTTTTAAGCCATGAGATAATCACATTTTTTGACCTTGTTAAAAAATGGTAGCTTGTCCATATGGTGGTTTTATGGACTGCGACACACACCATGACCGAAATAAGCAATGTCAATGTCTTGGCTGAGGATTTCTGCCTCTCTCAAGCTCCAAAAAACAAATGCTGACAGTTTTCCTACATACAAAAACCTAAGCAACCAATCCTGACAACTAGCTTAACGTTGCAAAAAACGAAACTTATGATTCCGATGTATCAACTTGTAGGCGACCTTGTGCAAGTAGCTCCTCTTCTTCTTCCTGGGAATCTGTGTCTAGTTCAAACATGTACGGCTGAATTACTATGATGCTACAACTTGACAGTGTGTATCCAACTGCAGGCGAGCGGTGAGTGGAGCTCCCCATAATCTCGATAAGGTATAGAAAACATTGAAAACAACCTCAGTTGACCAAAGTGCAGGTTATACAGAGATAAACACAATCGACAAACCCTATTGACATAAATTAGCAATAAATAGTTAAGATAAATAATAAGATGGCATATAAAACATGTTAAATAAAATAAAATAAACCGCACAATGAAAAGCCAAGGTATCTTGCTCAGCCAGGCCCGAAAGCCAAAGAGATTGGCTGCAAAGCTGTTTTGCTGTGAAAGCCCCACAAATGTTTTGTGGGCCAAGAAAGGTCACCTCTCCATCAGCACGAAGGAGAGTTTATAATAACTGAATTTTCCCAGTTGAAACTGGCATACTAGAAAGGAAAAAAACAAAAAAACGTCCAGGAGGCTCCCTGTCTGAACACAAGCCACCCTCCACCCGCCTCTCCATGATACCAACAACTACACTTCAACAGAGAGTAAGTTGTATTACTAACTTAAAAGCACTTCGCCCTACCCACGTATGGTCAGGTATGATCGAAACTTTAACCCTTTGGGTTCACTGCTGATATATTGCAGCCTTGCTTAGTTCACTTTTTAGTTTCCATAGCACCTCCTCTGTGTGTTTGGCTGAATCAGCAGATTTTTTTTTTTTTTAAGCGAGGATTCGCTTAAAGCTCTTCTATTAAATGCAGCCAAGGCTTATTTTTTTTACCTTGTGTTGTAACTAAAGTTGACTGGATACACGTTCAAGTATATAGTAGATCATGTGACACGTGATGATTTGTTTATATTGCCAAACATTATGTTTTGATGAAGAAAAAAAAAAATGCACTGCACGGGATCGATGTTCCATCCATTTCTGTCGAGCTTCGAGGTTCAGGTGCTTTGATGAGCGGAACATGAAAGACTGCCTCCCTCGCTCGAACACTTCAGGTAGAACAATATTAATGCAGGCTTTTGTCCTCTTGTGGTCACTCTAACACAATCTGAAACCGGAGGATCTAAGTTATCCACCGCTGTCAATGCCGAGACAACACGCAGCAGACTCATGAGCGTGTAAAAAGCATTTGCACACTTGGAAATTAAGATTATGTCTAAAAGGTAAAGATTTAGGAAGGTGCACGAAGGTCCTATAAGCAAAATAGCAAAAATATTTGCATTGTTGCTCAACTGTCCTGCTATATATTATCATTATGTTTCTTTTTTCTCTGGGAACAAACATATTACCTTTTTTTTTTTGGTAAAATAAATATTTGATACCAAAGATATCAAACTTTAAAGGCAGTACAACTTTAAAATTAACACAGGTTTTTTAAGCACCTGACCTGTGCTGCCCCCCTGATTTGGCTAATATCTGCTTAAACGTGCCAACAAAACCGTTTTTTAAAAAAAAGGGTATTATTCACGCTCACAAAACTCTGACATTATCTAACGCTCCTTTACAAAAATAATCTTTTGGATGAAGTGCTCCTCGTGCCCATCCTTTATTAGTCACACCGTGAATCACAGTCCTCCAGAAGTCAACGCAGAGCAGAGAAGCAGGATGTGTGATGTTAAAAAAGTTTTTAAAACAGATGAAATCATCATTTTTACTCAAATGTTCTCAAAGAAATGACACATCAGCTTGAATCCTATTAAAAAAAAAATGCATTTATTCTGTTTCTTTTGTTAAATATGTAAGTGTGGCTCATCATTGTCCAAAAAAAAAGTTACAATAAGAAGTGACAGTATCTTGGAAAAAGTTATTTTTTAGTTTTCACAGGAGAGAGCTGGATTGAAAAAGAAGGATTGGAGACTCGATGCTGCAATGGATGTCCCCTTAAGATGGACTAATTTGGCATCACGAGTCAAGGGCATCCTTCACATAATAAGTCTTTTTGCTGAATTAAAATGTTCAAAAATGTAAAATTTTCACTCAGTCACCAATCAGGATGTGACCAATACACTAACTAATTTAAAAGGAGCTGTTTCACTTCCTTCATTAGGACATTATTCAAACAAAGACTACATTTAGTTATAAGTTCAGCGTTCTTGCTTTATTTAGCCGTTCACTTTTTAAATGCTAGTTTAATATGCTCACTAATCTTGAGAATTTGCGAGAGTGCTTCCTCTTCTGATTTGTCTGCCTGAATATTATAAATTATTTATTTATTTATTTATTTTCATGCCTCTGCTCAGGTGACAGCCAGCGCTGGGGGCAGCCTGTTTTCAGGTAGTGCGTTTCCGGTATGCGACAAATGTACATGGATCATTCTCGCCGCTGCAATATCTCAAGATTGCCATGAGGGATTTTCTTAAAACTTTAGACAAATGTCTACTCTCACTCAAAGATGAGCTGGTTCAATTTTAAAGGTTGTTGGTCAAGGCATAATGTGGGCCACGCTTGTGAATGTGAAAAAACTCAGACCAAAGCCCCTGACAGTTGGCTGTGTTGGATTGTGAGCGCAAGATCTAAAAAAAATCCATTGAGGGATTTGTTTCAAATTTGGCAGAAACCTACATTTGGACTTGAGGGTGAATTGGTTAAATTTTGGAGGTCAAAGGTCACACTATTGCGAGATCACCTCAAAAACCATCCCAGCTCTTCTTCTCAACCCACTGCTGTACTTTCACTGTCCACTTTGTGATCATGTTTTTGTGGTTTTTAGTTGTAATGAACAAATGAATCAAATGTAGTCAAATTTTTGTTTATATGTGATGTTTTTGCATACAGGCCATACTGTAGTACAGTGTTTATAAAAATCAGGAAATACTGAGGGTGATATCATAATAAGTATTTTGTTGCCCACCACCATCTGCCAACACCAGACTTGTAATTTACAATTTTTTTGGAAACACCATGCCTTCATTTTTGTTCAGCCTTCATTGTGCTCAGAGCATCTCTAAGTAAACCATTCACGCATGAAGTGTAACAAAGTCACAAAGTGTTCATTCAGCATTGGACCACATCCGTGTCACTCCGCAGAATCAAGAACAAGGAAGCCATTCACGGAGAGATAGTTCAGGGATTTAACGACGACATGGGGGATACTCTTTAGCCTCTCTCTCTTACATACACGCCACGACCGCGATAACGGCCCCTCTGAGTCACTACACAGTTTATTCTAAAATTAGGAATATTCACAGTTATGCTAACAGCCCCTGTCCTCTCCAACAGCCCCATAGTTACTTCTGAATCATACTAATGCCTTTGTGCAACTCTGTCACACAGGCACACACACAGTCGAACACACTCAGCAACGCGCAACTCTCGCTTCCTTGTCACTGAGCTCTTTTTGTAGCAGGCATCCAAATGGACACCTGTCATCTTTCAGGAGACCTACGTGGCCACTGATGCCCCCTGCAGATACTTGTAGCCCACTGCAATTATGCTGCTCTATTAGTCATCCTACGCGCGCGGTGACGGGCTGCAGGCTATACTTAGCCACTGTCATGGTCACTCCGGTGCAAATGAAAGAGTTTGCGGACTGACGGAGGTTGGCGTCAAACACTATGAATAGAGATGAATAATAATTAACCTACGCATTTGCTGCCGTGACAAAGTTGGCAGTTTGTTTGTGAGGAAACAACTAATGGTCATTAATGTGTGCTTTGGTATGTTAGAGAAACTACCTTCATAAAGTTTTAAAATTGCTGTATCTTATGCGGCCCCCTGCCGTAGCAATTTTTGACCAACATTTCGAGAACTTCAGAAAAAACAGAATGCTAATACAGTACGTTCTTTTCTTGGACGCGTCTGCCCTGATTGCAGGTTTCACGGGGCTGAAACTTGGGGATTGCCACTGAAATATAGATATGATTTTTGCACACGTTTAAGTGTCTTCATGTCGAATTTTGTGAGCATCTCTTGGCTTTTACAAGGCGACAAGTGTGTTGGTATTCTCACATGGAAAACAAGCTGGTTTTACTACATTATTCAGAGTTATTTGATATCTTATATTGAAAAACGGAAGCATGGTTCCAGACACGATGTGCTTCGATGTAGATTGTGAGGCTAAATGAAAATCCAAGCACATCTTTACAGCCAGCATCGATCAGTGTTTACAATGTAAATGGAAGTCCATTAAATGTCCAAATAAATGGAAGTATTTTAATTACCTTACCTTTATTTTTTTTATTTTATTAAACTCCGGGGAGCTATTTAATCTATTGTCTTATTTATTTGTTAGAAGATTTAGTTAACTCTGCTGGCAACAGTGCTGGGAGCATCCTGCTTTTTTGTTTTTGGATAGCGTTGAATGTTTTGTTGTAATAAAAGATGTGCTTGAGGGCAGAGCAATCACCATAGTTGAAGGCTGTCCAAGCTCTACTGGGAAATGTGGTTTGTTGGGGTGTATTTTTCATGGCTGCAGATGCATGACCATAAAATTGTCGAACGCAAAGTTGTCTGTTGCCTCTGCAGCGTGGGAGCTTGCAGAAAGAATCCAGGGTTGACAGTTTATTTTTTATTTTTAACTGACTGGACTGCAGGTTTCGGTAAAGTTTGCTGTTTTTCATTTCAGTCATGACATATGAAATGTTTCGTTGTGTGTAAGAGTTTTTTTGACAGTTTGAATGTGAAGTAAGTATGAATATTTTCCTTCATTGTAAGTTCGAAGCTTCCTGAAATGTGATATACAAAAGTACAAACAGGAAACAAACTTGTTGTGTAAGAGACAAAATTACTTTACCAGTGAAAAAAATCTAATCTATACAGGAAACTAATCATATCAGATTAGACTCAGAATATCAAAATATATGAAATAAGCTTCAGGTCAGCTTCCTGCCTATCAAAACCTCCAGATGGAAAACAGTATGTAGGATGTGACAGTGAGCAAAGTGCCCAAAATCGCTGTCGGTTTTCCTGTTTTCAGTATCTGTGTCATCACATGTGTTACGTTTGAGGCGAAAGATGCTGTGAAGATGAAAATGCAGAGGCTGAAGGTGCCCTGTAGCTGCACCAGCTCAGTGTGGAGAGGGTGGGAGATGTTGTGGAAGATCTGGTTTCCTCCTCTTCCTCCCTCTGCTGCTGTCTGAATCTTTTTCTGGGTCTTTGTGCCTGCGTCTCAGTTCTTTCTTCCTGTGAATAGCTAATGAACTGGAATGTACGGTGAAGATATGAGTCACAGACGTTTCCACTGCAGCAGCACAATATTTTGGACTAATGATCAAAAATCTCAGGAGAGGCAGTAATATAATTCTGCCTTTAACTGTATCCTCAAGACAGAGCCCCTCTGAAAGATTTGCCACTGTCAGTGTAAAATCTATCTTTCTTCGTGGGAAACCAGCTCCTGCCTGTTATTATGGTCATGTCCACCTACACAAAACTTTAAACCAGTTCATTTATGTCTGGAAGCTCACGAAAGTCATTCTGGGAAACGCAGAAAATCCATAACTGGAACAAAAACAGGGGAAACTGAACATTTTACTGATGCTCAGTCTGTCCAATTTTGATAAATTCTTCCTTTAAAAGATTGCCTCATTCAGAATATTTTGCCTTTCAGGCAGCCATTGGTTTCATGTCAGCCTACAAGCGTCACCACACTTGAAACTAAATAAATTGAGCTGGCGCTAGCAGCCGCCAAAATTTGCTTGGACAAGTTAAAACCATGGAAAATGATGCAAATTTTGGTTGTTTGTTTCATTAAAAAAGATCGAAATTAAGTTTCAAACAATATCAGATTGCACATTTTTACAAGCTTATGTCTGACCTGTTGAAAATATTTAAAACCTGTGTCTCCCTGGACAGTGGAAACTCAAACTCCTTCTGCCAAAATGACGAGCAACATGCGGAGTAGATTTCATTTGAAAAATGAAAAACTGAGTTCCGACTCAGTCAGAGATCTCAGCGTTCTGAGCAAGAAAAAAAATAATAAATCTGTTTCTCACAATTTATAAGAGAAGAAATTTTTGAGAAAATTAGTGACAAATGTGAGAATAACGTCAAAATTCTAAGAGAAAGTCATAATTCTGAGATTGAAGTCATAAATCAGAGAGAACAGTCAGAATTATGGCTTTAAACTCAGAATTTTGAGTTTAAACTCATAATTCTGATGGCTCAAATCATAATTGTGAGATTAAAAAAAAAAAATGCAGTTAGAATTCTCAGTTTAAAGCCAGAATTATAAGGTTAAAATAGTCAAAAATTGACGTTTTCTCATCCTCTTCAGTAGATCAGCACCAGATCAGTGCTTTTTTCTGGCTTTTATTGGCACTTTATAAGGAGCATTAACATAGGTTAAAATAAATCATAATAAGGAAACCAGCTCTACTTCTACACTGAAAATCTACTGAAACTCCTCACAGACACTAAAAGCTCTCCTCGTGTCACCTGGCAAAACTCGTGTTCTCTTCTTCTGTGGATCGCATGACTGAGCTGTCATCAGGGAACAGCTGGGGGAGGTCTGAAAGTCTGAAAACATTGGTCTTTTGGGGGCGCCACTGTGCTTCTCTGAAACCTGAAGGGGCGCTGGTCTGGAGTTGGTCCATATGCAACAGGATCGCAGCTGCCGTCAGTGCTGTCAGAAAGCGTTTGTTTGTACATGACACTGTCCTGATGGCCTGACGAGTAGAGATGATGTTTCATTTGTTAATCACCCCATGCTTCCCTGGCCGTACAACAACAGCAAAATGCAGCTCAACAATCCCCTAAAGCACAAATTGGTCAGTCCTCATCGCTTTGGCAAAAAGGTGCACACTAGTCAGCTTTTCCCCAGCAGTCCGTCAAAGGACAGTGTCGCAGGATAGATATGTAATCCCTCCAATGTGTCACAGTTGTGCATGCCAAAGGAGACATTAGAATTGGCTTCTGTCAACATTGAGGAGCAGCGGTTCCACTCTGAGTTCTCCCCAGATGACCGATTGCTTACTTACCCTATCTCTAAGGCCGAGCCTGGCCACCGTCTTTAAGAAATTCATTTCGGTCGCTTGTATTCTTGGCCTCATTGTTTCGGATGCTACCCAAAACTCAGGGCCATAGGTGAAAGTTGGAACATAGACTGACGGGTAAATTGAGTTCTTTGCCTTCTGGCTCAGTTCTTGTCTCCCCACGGTGGTCCAGTGCAATGTCTGCATTACAGCGGATGCCACTGTCAACAATAAAACAGTCTCTGTCCAATATACCCATTACCATACCCAACTTGAACTCCTGTTTGGCCTGTGTGAGCCGGTGGAATGTAATTTACTGTTTTCCTTTAAATAGGACCCAACGACTTGGCTCAGGTCGCCGTTCCCTCTATCTCCCTCCATCCCCCTTGAGACAAGTCTTGCCCTAACTTTTGCTTCATCCAATAGGTTAATCCATTAGGTGCTCAAACTTTGTGGTCTACTGCCGGCCTTGCATTGTGTATTACATTTCCAGCCTGCAAGCCTGGACTGCAGGGCTGAAGGCACACTGAAGTTGATTTCCACACCCAGCTTTCATTTTCAGTCTTTGGTCTCTTCTGTTTTCGTCGTTTTAGCTTTTATCTTTCTCCTCTCTCTCTGTGTCTCTCTATCATTCTCTGAGGGAATTACATAAGTCTTTCCGTGTGTGGGCAGCGTTGCATTTTATGTAAGGCGGACCTGGAAGTGGCTAGCGAAACACTAGGGTCTTGCTCTCAGATTTTTATTCTTCTCTCTCTCTCGCTCTCTTTCTTTCTGCTCGTCTCGGAGCCGGATTTTATAGCAGATCCGTGTGGTGGTTTTCTCCAGATACGGATACAGGCTACGCTACAGGCCCACACAGAGTCACATGCAGCTCTTTTTAAAGCACACCTTGAAATAAAGAAAAGTCCTTTCTTTATGCAGTACAGGTTTAGAACCTGTCCGGCAGCTCACCACTAGAGGGCAATAGAGATGCTTTGCCTTCACTTTTAAGGTTACCTTCCGTTGGCCACTTTTATACAGTCGACGGTGCTGCCATCTTTACCTGTTGTTGCTAGCTTCTATGCCTGTTAAACTCTGTGTTCTAGCATGACACGTAGGAGACAGAGTTACCATTCAAAACCTAAAAACTTACTTACTAAAACAATGAGTCTTTGGTTTCCAGAAGCTAAAAACGTCAGCTGTAGCTAACCAGCATACGAGAAGGTTAATGTGAACTCTTACGACAACTTTCTTGACAACTCCAGCTGGCTTTTTTAACGTTTAATGCTGACAACAAAAGCTAAAAAAGAGTCCTTAATATGTGCTAAGCCCTCATTATGGCTAAGGTGATACGTTTCAGGCAAAAAGTTAGCACATTTACCAATGCCTGTAGCCCAGTCAAGTCATAAGGAAGCTTTGAGTTAGCAGTTCATCAAACAAGATGACCTCATATAACCTCTAGCCTTGTTTTTTTTTTGGATGACCTGGACATGAAACTCAGCACGTATACACCCATGCGCAATATTTGGTGATTGGTCTAGCATTTACGTAGAGCATTTCAATTCTGCTGAATCGTTGAAGCACTTTACAACGTTTCTCAACGTTTGTACTACCTTCTAAGTCAGGAGTTAGGAGTGGAAACCATTCACACACCAATCTTGCGACATCTATTGGCACTCCGGACTGCAGGGGTCCAATCAGAGGAAGACCTACCCTTGAGTCACAGCCGCCAGCAAAGCTTGACACGCCTGAACTGTCAAGTGCTTTTCTTGGGTTAAGCAATCTGTCAATCACTGAGTCTAAAAAACAAACCCTACAAACGTCCTGTGAAGTCTGTCAGCACAAGCCCGTTATTATTACTTAACGCTCTACACTTAACACTCTAATGCGAAACTTTGCCAATTTTCAGCAATCTTCCTATTGCCACAACATGGGCCTATTACCAATAAATGAGCAGGGGGGCTGGAAGAGGAGTTCATCTCTGTCCGTTTGTTCATACTACCCACGTCGCGATGATCCAGTGCTGGTTGAGAGTCGGCAAAGTTTCCCTTTTTATTAACATCTGCTGTACTTGATTCCTGGCCCCTCCGACGCTATTTGCCATTAACTGGTAATGGCCCTGCAGAGTGCGAATCTGTGCTCAGATAACTGGGGAGGGTTATGCAATGAGAGACGGGAGGTGATTTAGAAAAAAAGAAAAAAATCCCAAAAATTTGAATGTGTTGCAGAATTAAAGCAATATCCGTAAAGTATCCTCTAAAGCTACTGAAACGAGTTGCATGTATATGCTTCCCAACTAAATAAAAGAGCTTCCTAGAAATAAAACACCTCTTCCACCCCCCCTGGCGTGCACGAGCATCTCCGACTTAGAGAAAGGGTGTTTCACTGAGTGGGAATGCCTGGTAGGCTGTGTAGGCCCAGGTTTCCATGGCAACAATCTGCTGTTACGCACACAAGCGTTCTCCAGCAGCCCACACAGTGTGACATCCAGCAGCAACCCAATCTGAGAGAGAGAGAGACAGTGAATTTGTGATTGAACGTTAACATCGAAGGGGCCAAAAATAAGGAAAACAGAGAGTTGTTGTTTTGTTTGTTGCTTTTTTTTTAGTTTCCTGTTGTTATAATGATGACAGAGGGAGGAGAGGCGTGCAGCGTTCACTTAAATACAACACTTTGACATGGAATGAAGGGAGGAATGCTTTTAAATGTCTAAAAGTTGGT
>KV751366.1:7798162-7811890 GCA_001698575.1 Mola mola | reverse complement strand
AAGGTAAGTGGTGAAGGCTATGCGCTTATGTGATTATCTGAGGCCATTTTAGGATGATTTCCTCTTTACGAAGATTATCGATGATTACCGTAAGAGCTTCAACTCCATGAAAAATCCTTTTTTTTTTAGTTCCTTTAGTTTTGTGCATCCACTCAAAGTGCTAATCACTCTTCTCCCGTGTATGCCTGCTAATGTAGCCATTGCTCACCTTGCACTTCACCTCACATCCTTTGTGAAGTATAACAAAAGCTGGCAGCTCCTGTTAAATGGATGACAGAATGCACTTTTTGTCTTCAGCAGCAACCACAACTCATAAACCACAGTGCCTCAAACAAACGGCACCGCTTCAAGCGCAGCATGCGGCTCCGGCTCTCGGAGTCCTCCATGAATCTGTCCCTCGAGGGGGTCGGCTCATACTCGCCGTCCTCGTCGGAGGAGCGGTCCGGCGGGTCGGAGAGGCTGCAAAAGCCTGACTCCAATCAGCAGAGGAGAGTTCACCCTGGGGCAGGGGTCCTGAGGAGAACCCCTGCTGTGTCACCAGGGTCTGTGGAGGAGGAGGACATGATATCTGTCCATGTGCCACAAGTGAGACATGTTAGCTCCTTTTTGTTTTAGCCCCTTCCTCAATTTGAATGACCAAATCAACCGAATCCAAATACAGGGTTTTTGCCAATATTTTGCACATATGTTTTGAAGAAAATGCTTTCATGGCAACAACAAAAGGACTATTTCTATTTCCAACAATTGTGCTGCCTATACAAACGCAAACACTGACCTCTCTGCACATCAATATTATCCACCTAGAAAGGTATTTCCTTGACTCTAAATAAATCTTCATGTCTTGGTAAAACATAAAATCACAAATGAAATTAACAACCAAAAGTGGACAATATACAGTATTAAGACTATAAGATAAGAGTTGTGTTTTCCTGCTTTTTGTTCTGCATTACAGTAAAGTTGAGTAATTTTCTGAATTTATCACAAAGTTTACCTCTTTCAGTGTTTGCTTTCACCCACTTCAAACACTAAATCCACATTACTGCTGATTATTTAACAAGAATCTCATCATTTTAATATTTTATCAAAAATCTAAATATGGATAATGCTAAAAAAGTTTGGTTATTCACATATGTAGCATTTCAAGCAGCTAGTTACCTGATGCAAGCACAGCAAGAGGAAAAGAGCTCTTTATCAAAATAGAAGATAGATTTGTATTAATTTCACTGTGTTGTTGGAATACATTTAACGTAAAACGTAAAATACATTTTTTTGTTTTTTTTTAATTGATTCTGGCATTTATCTAATTTATCACTTCTGTCCTGGTCAAGACATCTGCAATGGTGGAGGAGGCGCCGCAGCCCCAGCAGGCCGCCCGAGCCGAGGCGTCAGACATCGAAGTGGCTGTTCTGGCCCTGGAGCACCGCCTGGCTCCGTCCCTGGCCGAGCTGGACAGCAGCAGCTCTTTCAGCAGCATTGACGAGGACAGTGACTCAGATTCAGATCCAGGAAGCGTGGTCCGAGCCCAAGTCTACCCGCGCCCGCCGCTGCTGCGCACCCGAGGCCGCGGTGGGCTGCACCGCATGAGCGAGGCGTTCGTGTGCTTCTTTGCTCCAGACAAGAGGCTGACGCGCCTGGTGGAGGAGCTGTCCAGAGACAGGCGCTCCGCCTTCGGGGGCATGGTTCAGGACTTCCTCCTGGCACAGAGAGAGGTGCTCAAATCCTTGGCTTCCTCTTCTTCACCCCGTGTGACCTCTGTGCAACTGCTGCAAGGTCTGCGCCTCTTTCTGTCGCAGGCCAAGTGCTGCCTGGTGGACAGCGGCGAGCTGGAACCCCCCATCGAAACCCTAGTGCCGGAGAATGAGAAAGGTAAACAAACATCATGTGGTCCATGTGTCGGTGCACAATTTTGCTCATAACAATGTAAAACACCATTATACTTGACTCATTGCATTAACTGTGCCATTTCTGTACACAGTATGTCTAGTTTCAGTCGCTTTCCTGTAAATATAAATCCCATTAACAAATTGTTAACAAATCAAATCAAATTTTATTTGCGTTGCCCGAAATCACAAATTCCAAAATGTCTCACTGTACTGTACAGTGAGACATTTTGTACAGATGCGACGCCCTCTTAGACCCTCGAACCGGATGAGTAAAAACTTTTTTAAAAAAACACCCCAAAACAGGGGAAAATGAGAAACTTCAGGAGGAACCGCAGAGGAGGCATCCCTCTTCGTAGGACGGACAGACGTGCAATAGATGTCACTTGTACAGAACACAACAAGATTTTAACTTTAAAAGGTCAGAGGTCAAGGTCAGTGGACATGATTCTATAAATATAAAAGTAAATTAGATCTCTGGAGTTCCAGCCTCAACATTATTAAAACTGCAGGATGGATCCAGGACCGATGGGCTTTGGCAGACGGAGGTGACCCGCTACCATGTAACTACGAAATGCTGAATTTGGAAGGTTGGACATACACGGGCCCTTATAGGGAAGTTTAAACACCAGCCGGTGGTTCTGATGCATGTGGAGGGTTGGCTGCATTCTACAAAGTCACCATTAGATGCTGCTAATTTTCCCACATTGGCCCTTTAAGTAACTTCACACTTCATTTCCAGTAATGAGCCTCTCGAGGGAAAAACGCCACTGTTAAGAAAACTGATTCAGAGGACGCAGTGTCTGCAGAATCGGACAACCTTCTCTGATAAATGGTGAGCTGCAGTGAAAGGCTCTGTCAACACAAAGTTGTTTGCGTGGGGAGGTGGGGCAGAGCCTTATTCACTACAGCTCATACTGTCCCTGGTATTTAGAAAACAGCATTAGGAAAGCCCTGCCAGACTCACGTCTATCACATTCGGCGTGATTCTTCCCATTATTCTAAAGACATGGCGGGGTGTTACTTTGGAAGGATTCTAGATTCTAGAAGGATTCTCTGACAGAGTCCCCTGCGTGGGCTTTTCTTTTTTTCGCCTGCTTTGTGTGCGGCTGTAGTGTTTTGCAGGTGAGCTTTGTGTGTAAATGATGGATGGTTGCCTGGCAGTGCAGAGGCTTCTGCTTTGGGTGAGGGGGGGGCTCGGCCGCTGCCTTCCTTCCTCCCGTCCTTCCTTCCTCGGCTCCGATTCTGATTTATCTCGCATTGCGTCGGTGGGAGGCATTAGCATTTTTTTTTTTCTCCCCCTCGTTTATCATAAAAAGATATCACAGTCCCACGCACACTTGAAGAGCAGCACGATTCAGGGGAGGTTGGGAGGGAGGGATGGAAATAGGCTGGATACAGCGAAAATGTAATCAGTTACAGATCTGAGAGTAATAGGTAAAAAAAATAAATAAATAAAATAAAGTCAGCTTTTTTCCAGAGCGGGCCAGGAACTTACAGGGAGTGTAATTACGTTACCTGTTACTCTCCAGTGCTGGTAGAAGAGAGAGGAAGGCTGTGAGGAGGCAAGTGAGGAGGCAAGAGACGATTAAGGATGTGAATGATGGATATAGTGAGGCAAACAGGGCAGATGTTGGGGGATTAGACCTGTGCAGGACAGGAGGGATGAGAAGGATGGAGAGGAGGATATTAATGTGGAGTGGAAAACAGCGTTCACTGGAGAATCGTTACCCTCTCAGTCAGGACTGCCCACTGACTGCAGGAGAATCACTGCGTGTGTGTGTTTCCACATGTGAGATTGTTTTTGTACCACATGTCACTGTTGTCAGGCAAAGAAACAAAGACCTGTGCCTCAGCAAGTTGAAGAATCTCCTCGTTTTAGCTCGATGGAGGTGCGTGTATGACAGCGTGCAAAGATGTTTAAAGGAGCAGTTAAATATTTTGGGAAAATATGCTTATTCGGTTTAATTGATGATATCCGTGTTCAATATAGCTTCCATTATTTCATTCTTATCAGAATGTAATCACTTGTTGTTAAACTGTTTTAATTTCCAGACAATGAATGCTTTGCATCTAGAGAGGGAGCATCTCCTCGCGCACAGTCTGCTGTGCTGAAGTGCCATGTTTCTACAGTAGAGTCCAAACACTGGCTCCTGAGAGGGCCTCTTCTGTTTGGTTGTTTGTTTGTTTTTGTTTTGTTTTTTGGTAGCAGTTTTTACGATGGAGTACTGTGGCCCCAGAGACCTTGAGAATAAAGCCATCATTTTACACATCACAGTGGTGCAGTGGTTAGCGCTGTTGCCTCACAGCAAGAAGATCCTGGGTTGGATTCCTGGGTCAGGGTGTTTCTGTGTGGAGTTTGCATGTTCTCCCTGTGCCTGCGTGGGTTTTCTCCGGGTACTCCTGCTTCCTCCCACAGTCCAAAAACATGCAAAACTGGGGGTAGGTTAATTGGTCCCTCTAAATTGCCCGTAGGTGTGAATGTGAGTGTGGATGGTTGTTTGTCTCTATATGTCAGCCCTGTGATGAACTGGCAACTTGTCCAGGGTGTACCCTGCCTTCGCCCCAAGATGCTGAGATAGGCTCCAGCCCCGCACGACCCCTAACGGGATAAGCGGTAGAAAATGGATGGATGTCGAAACATTATGAGAATGAAGTCATAATTTTACAGGAATAAAGTCATAACTTTACAAGAAAAAGTTGTCATTTTTGTTGGTCCAAGTTCAAGGACCAGTCTGTTTAAAGTTACAACTTTATTCTTGAAAAAATCCTCCTTTTTTTTATTGCAAACTGCCAACTTTTTTTCTGGTAAATGTATGACTTTTTTCCTCCTTCCTCCTTTTTTCTTTTTTTTCTCCCTTTTTTTTTTTGCATTTTTAATGAACAGGTGGAGATGAGGGTTGTTCATAGGGTTATAATCTGCAACATACAACAGAAACAGCAAGACAAAATTAACAGGTTGTATCTCCTTGTTTTAATATGACCATTAAGAGAAATGTAAAACAGCGAGGCCTATTGCTATTTTTAAAGGCTGTTACTCTAAATTCAAAATTCGCCACTACAAAGATCAATGCTAACTCTTAATTCCAACCTAATCTTCATCTTGACTTTGACTTGTTAAACTTTGACGTACAAATTTGCACTCCCGACTAGTTACGGGAATTAAAAGTCCTTAATGTGCTTCGCATCCTGATCTCAAATAAACTGTTTAAAATATTCATGAATTGAGTTATTTTTATTATCCCCGAGGAGCTCTTTATTTGCCGCCAGCAGTAGCTGAGTTATCACAAGCAGTTAGCATCCAGCCACAGTGAAAAAAAAGATCGCACTAGCACTCCGTAACAGTAAATATAACTGAAGGAATTCCTAAATCTATTGTTTCTGCATCCTTCCTGTTGTGTTGGCCCTGTTAGCACTTTGTCACGGAACTTCTTTAATGACCTGTTAAATGATAAATGGACTGATTTTACGTGGTATTAATTACAGTAGTAGCTATTAGTAGCTACAAGTTTTAAGTGGCAGCTATACCTCATTTACTACTTAAATTGCTTAAATTAACATGTCCAGTCAAACGATCAGAGAATAAACCTAGAGCCAGCTTGTTTGTCAGCATAAAGAAACTGTTTACCCACCAGGTACAGGGGAATACGGGCAAATGTCTAAAATTTACTTGTGGAATTGTCTCTATGTTTGAAGGGTAAATTTGGATATTCGTGGGTTTAAAACTTTAGCACTCTGACCCACATTTTGATCTCATAAATATAGTTAAAAATATTTCATTTGAATGGATAAATTCCTTCCGTTGTCATTACACACACAGGTACAATGAAACTTCCTTTGGCTTCTCTCAGGTACTAGAAAAGTGGAACATTTAAAAAGAATTAAAATATAGCCAAAGAGGAGTTAAAAATCTAGAACTCCAGAATCTAGGAAGACAAATAAGAGGCAATAATTGCAACATAGAAACAGCAGCAGGGCACATGTCTCAGGATAAGAGCGGCACTGTCAGAAAGTTTTTTTCAGCGCTGTAATCGTGACTTGTGCCATTTTTGAGATTGCGATCATTGTCATCCATTTCCCATTTAGCCGACTGTTTAAAGAAATAGGATCATACAAAATACGCGCCGCTGATTGGAATTTTCCCCCAAAACGGGATTTAATTTGAATTATTTCCCTAACTGGTTCCTGTAAGGATTAAGGGATTAGGCTGGTAGCAAGTTAAGAATGGCTGGTGTTTATTGAATCATTTGATGATTCCACATTCTTCATTCACCGTAATAATGCCATCTCACTGAGCGTACCTCTCTGGGCCGCATGCCAGCACCTCTAGATTTGTAAACACCATTCACTACCTGCTAAAATATATAAAACACAGCAGGTCTGTCCAGGAAGTAATGAGACAGGTTTTAACGGTCTGTCCTGTGTCCTGTGTCCTCAGACCTGGCTCTGGAGCGGGCCATGTTCTCCTGTGTGCTCAGGCCCCTGAAGTCCCAGCTTGACAAAGCTCTGGTTGAGATGCACGGCAAGGACGGCAGCACCCAGCGCCTCACCCAGAACCTGCTGCGCCTGAAGGGGGACGCCGCCATGGAGCGCCTCGGCGTGCGCACGGGAGTCCCCGACAGCCGCGAGGTGGAGAGAGTGAAGCAGAAGATGGCGCTGATGCAGAGGACGCACTCGCCCATCGACAAGGTGCTGCTGCTGCTGCAAGTGTGCAAGTGTGTCCACAAGGCCATGGGCGCCCTACACGGTTTGTCCACACACATTTATTCTCTTGTTTTTTTTCTTTTTACTTTAACTTAAAAAAGATAAGCTTAATAGTAGCAGTCTTGTGAAAAATACACAAATTTTAGGACAATTTTTGAGTCATTTTAACGGCTGCGACATTGTATTTATTATTAAATTGAAGGCTGCTCTGCTAATATATATCAGTTAAACTATAACTTATTTAAAAGTTTGCTAAGTTGACATTTGTCAAAGGTGATGTTTAATTCCTTCATGACTTTCCTCTCAGTTTGAACACTGTCAGAATAAAACCCATTATCATAGTTGAATGATTTACACTCTCCACCTGTTCTATCCTTTCCAGGACAGGAAGTGAGCTGCGATGACTTCCTGCCGTCCTTGTCGTACGTGATTGCGGAGTGTAACAAGCCTCATATCCTGATCGAGGTGGAGTACATGATGGAGCTGCTGGAGCCCTCCTGGCTCGGAGGAGAGGGTAATCTGAAAAAAAACATACCAAAATGTCATTTTATTTCAAAAATGACACCGTCTGTCGATGCTCCACTGCCTGCATGCATAATATAGACTTTTATTAGATGATGTGTCCAAATGTTTAAACAAAATGTATAATAATTATATAAATTTACCCATGCATTTATTATTCAGAAGGCTATAATTAATGATCATTTTCATGTATACCTGCAAATTATTTTTATGTTTTAATTTTGATGATTATGGCTTTTTCGGTTAAAGTGAACAATTCTGATACTCTGAGAGGTGTTTTTCTTTTTTTGTAGGCCGTAGTTATCTAAATTAGAAAAGTAAAATGCATGAGAACGTTTTAGTTTATGTGTATTGATACAATAATAGCAGAGACAGAACAGAGCATCCTGAAGAATCCTACCTTGTGTGTTTGCTCCGGTTCCAGGTGGTTACTACCTGACCAGCGTGTACGCCAGCCTGTGTCTGATCCAGAGCTCGGACCGGGAGCGGCCGCCCTCCGGCTGCCTGACGCCGGAGGCCCAGGAGGCACTGAGGGAGTGGGGCAGCCGACGGAGCCAAGACGCCCAGAGGCAGAAGGAGAGCCAGCAGAGCCAGGTAGGGAGCGCGTGTTTTGATTGTAGTAGTACAACCCAGAGACGCTGGTAGTGTTACAGCGTGTGTGGGCTTGGACAGTGATCTACTTCATAGCTGTCACACACGGCAGCCCTGCGTAAAGTGCTGATTGATGTACAGACAACGGGAACTCCTACTCAAAACACATTCTATGGGATGTTCTCCACCAAGCCGTGTGAATGAAACTAGGGCAAAATTATCTTTAAGAACTTTAAATTGTTAGTCTGTCAGTGATATTTTTGCTCTTTGTTTCAACACTCATGGAGCATTTTGGACAATTGCCAGTGCCTATGACAGCATTTGAAGAGGTGAAAACTGGTCACATGCTAAGTGATGCAGGAAGGGGAGGAGCTTCCTGAAATGCAGGTTAAAACACCATTTGGGTTTCGGCTGGCTGAGTGTGGATCAAAGGCTATAAAATCACCGTTAGTGCAGTGTGACTGTCAGCAGGGGCCCCTTGCTGTTTTTCTTCCAGATGTTGCACAGGTCGAAAAACATCTCAGACGGAGTCGGTGTGTCCGAATGCTTGCCCTACGTTGTTCTTAATTGTTTGATTGGATCCCAATTAATTGTTACTTTGGCAACAGCCACTGAGGTTGTTGTCTGCAACTTGGGATGGAGCCTTGCACAGGGCAAAGGTACGACAAAGTTTCGACTATAACCTTTCAAATCTTCTATTTTTTGCACTTTTAAGCAATTTTTTTTTTTTTTTTACTCCTTTTAATCCATTTGTTTAAGAACTTTGGTCTCTTGTTACGTTTCATATTAGAATTTTGCTTAGCTTTGCTGTCAAATACAAACCACATCTCTCAAAATTTGATGATTCTGAAACACATTTTTCCTGATAAACTTATATTTTAAGAACTTGTCAATCTAAATACACTCCTTAAAAACCCTGCTGGGTTAGCTGGAAAATGTTTATGCCCTTCCATCGGTATTTTATCCTTAACTGGTCTGACTTTTTGTGCTTAGGTTCCCCCCTGCATACAGCTGGTGCCCCTTTAATTATTTTCGCCTCTGCACCTCAAAAATCCTGAATCCGCCACTGAATTTGAATACCTCTTGTAGCCTTAGCTGGACCTGTATCCTGTAAAATTGTGTATAAAAGTGTAATGTCTGAACTGCAGTATTTTCAAACAGTATCATCAGCAAACACACTTTCCAGTGAGTAAAACATGAACCCATTTTGTGTCTTTCAAACAGTACAGGAGACAAAAGCGAGGCAATAATCCATCAAAACAGGTCAGACTTTGTGTTAATTATTTTGATGCACGCTGGGCAACATCAGATTATCCATCTGTGGGAATGGCAGGTGGGCTAGGACGACCAATGACGACCCACATTTGAGTCATCTCAGGTGTTAAGAAGACAGGACTTGAATTTCTTGGCGGTCGTGTGAGATGTGACGCTCTCAGAAGAGCAGCCATCCACCACATTCAGACCACACACCTGAGTTCCGCCTTTGTTTGCATGCAAACATCTCTCACATTCATTGGCGGGGATTAGATTTTTAGACATTTTTAGAGGTAATCCGCTCATCTGGGGCCGCCGGCTTACAAATGGGGCTTGCACTAATGCACAAACTCACTGACTTCTACCTACTGTCTCCTGTTCTCGCTCACCTGGCCCTGGATAACAGTCCCACCAGATGCCATGAAAAAACAAAAAAAAAGAAAAAAAAAAAAAAAAAAAAAAAAAAAAAAAAAAAAAAGAAAAGGCATTGTCATCCGCAGGCTTTCTGTCTTGTCACGTGGTGCCTCTCCTGGCTTCAAATAGCCGATCTAACTCACCCGGCAGCCAGATTTTCCACTGACACAGGCGGGGATCAGTGAGCCAAGTGCTATGAAGAAGTGGGCGGTCAGATAACATGAAATTTATTGAGCCGCATCTACCCATCGAAGCAGGCAAACACAATATGCACACGGACAGCGAGGAGCTCAGTGACTCTGTAAGTTTTGATAATGGCAGACCTGTTGAGTGTAATAGCTTGTGCGTGTTTTCCTTATTATGAAGAGTATTTTTGTTCATTTTTGTGTGTGTGTGTTGTGTGCACAGGCAGGATGTGTCTGTGTGAAGGGGGCTCCAGTATCTCAAAATTGAATGGGTTCTCGAGGGATTATGTTCAGTATGTTTTCACTGTGTGTTTTAAAGAGAGTTGTGCGGGCGTCTGTAGGTGGCTGAATGTCACATTATATAATAGCTCAGCCGGGGCACAATTGTTGTGTTTTAAGAGTGGCAGTTGTTGAGGCAGCCGTGCGCATGATTCTATGTTTGTGCTCTTTTTGAAAACGCCAAGAAGTTTGGATCCGTGAGAGGAGGGAAAACTTTCAGGCAGAGCAGGGCTGGACGACGTTTGGGTCGGATGCTCTCTAGTGGATCACCTCTGGGAGTTTGTCAACAGAGCGCTCAGCTCAGTGTAGAAATAACACACAGAGATGCTTTTCACGCAAAGCTCCTGGACCAGCTGCTTGTGTGTGGGAAGCCGAGGCTTCGTTACAGATAGAGTTTCTTTTTTGATCATCATTCCAGCTCATTTGTTGTCGTGGATTATCAGCCTGTGCGTTTGCACAGCTCTCATTCCTCCTCTGGCTCCATCTCTCTCCTCCCCCTCTTTTGCCCTCACTCCATAAGCCTCTTGACCTCTGTTATACATGAATACAGTATGTATTCACTCTTTTTTGCTCTCTCTCTACCACCTCCTCCCTCCCTCCCTCCCTCCAGAGGTGCGTTCGGATACTGTTCCAGGACGGGGAGCGGAGCGCCGTGCAGACACTGCAGTGGAGAGCCGGGGAGTCCAGCCAGGCCCTGGCGCAGCTGTGCGCCGACACCTTCGGAGTGTCCGACCCGCAGCAATACACCCTGTACTGGCGCAGCGGCGGCGAGATGCGGGCCCTGCCACCTCAGGCCCAGCCCCAGGACCTGGCCAGCCACAGCGAGGGCGGCCCCTCGCTCTCCTACCTGAGGACCGACCACGACTTCAGCAAGATGCGGCGGCTCACCAGAGGTGGCGCTGTGGACCTGAGCGAGTCGGTGTGCGAGGAGTGAGTGGGAGGAGGAAGGAGGGAGGAGGAGGAGGAGGAGGAGGAGGAGGAGATGGATGGTTGCTCTGGCTTTCACTCTCTTTCTCTCTCTTGTTCTGTCTCTTTCTCTCCGGCGGTGTGTTGTGTCTCGTCGCGGGCCAGGACTTGAGAAAAACGACAGACCTTAAACGGTAAACTCTTCCCTAAATGGACCAGCATGCAGAGCAGAGCAGGACCAACATAGGGACTTTTGCCAAAACTTGTACTGTGTGCTGCTCAGTGTGGCTGCCGTTGTAAAGGAGTGTTCTGTTTGTGACTTGGAAAAATGTGTAATTAATGGATTTGGTTGTTATTTGAAACATGAGCCCAGAGTTATACCATAAAGGGATTACATCATTTACACGTGAAGAGGCTCAATTCCAAAGACATATTCGGTGAGACTACTGTTGCCTGGAAACAAAACGCACTTCCTACACGCGCACGACAAGGCACACTGTCCACCGTGATGATGTAACCCTTTCACAGTATAGTTCTGGGCGAACTCTAAAAGACGCTTGGATGTTTTATTAATTCCCTTTTATGTGTAAAAGCCTGCAGATCTACGGGATGGAGCCGTGTTGTTTAAAACCTTCCTGGAATACAGCTTGACGGAAAGGTGAGATGTGTTATAGCCAAGACCAAACCTCAATACCAAAGTGACGAAACAGACACACACACACAAAAAAAACAACTTACAGAAAGAGGCCATTTTGTGATGAGAAATCAGGTTTGCAAGCTTCAGAGGAGCTGTTTATTTTTAGAATCGCCCACAAAAACAGTGTTATTTTGGCTTTTTGAGACAAAGCGCAGACTCTCCTCCTTGCTGGTTTAGTCTATTACGTTTTTTTTTTTGTTTTTTTTTGCCAGGTGGAGTAATGAGCGAGTAGGAGGGAAGTGACAGAAAAGCAACAGCTCTCAGCTTTTGTTTTGTTTTTGTTTTTTTTGTTTGTTTTTTTTTTAAAGGCATCATCACATCAACATACTGGGACAACTTGCAACAGATTTCCTGAATGACTTGCGAATGTATTAAAATTTTATCATGATTTTTTTTTTTTCTTGTCGTTTTTTTGTGAGGGTCGCTGTCAAACTTTGATCCTGTCACAAAAGCGTCCATTCAACTCGCTGCTTTTCAGTTCTACCGTTTCTGCGTTACAAGCCGGGCTGAGAGGACAGTCCAACCAATCAAACCAGGACCTGAGGGCGACTGGTAGAATGTAAATGTACACGTCACCAGCTTCCGGTGACCCCTGCTGCAAGTCATCATCACCAACTGACTGTTTGACTCGTTCCCAATTCTGTTGTGTATTTTAAAACTTATCTTTTAACTGTTCAACTGGGTAAATATCAAACCTGCGTGTGGATTTTCAACATATCTGGAGGTTCATTTTGAGAGCTACGATGGTGTTTTTGAACATTATTGCATGCTTCTTTTTTTTTTTTTTTTTTTCCATTTGAAACGTGAAGGTTCTGCGGATGTGGTATGTGTGCGCGTGAAGCATGTGTTCATTGTGAGAGCTCACTACTTTCTTTTTCAGTGTGAAAACACATTACTGTATTTTGTCAGGTAACTCAGTATCGCAATAAAAAAAAAAAAAAAAAAAAAAAAAAAAGCAATATCTGTTCACAATGTGGTCCCCTTACAGTTGTGTGTCGTCGTGGGAATGGGGATGCAGTGATTTGAGGCCGCCACCAGATGGCAGCAGATCACAACACCACATTGCATTCTACACAGCACTGCTCACTTGTTACACAAGGCTGAATTAACATTAACAATCTCACAAGCTCATAACAATTTCACATTCACCCGATCCGTCAGTTGGTGATTTACTGCATAGTAGTCAGTGATACTTACAGGAACTCATTTAATAGGCAGAATTTCACCAAAATTGTGTCACCTTGTGACCCAATGAGCATTGCATGAGGTTGCAGGAGACAACAGGAAACAGACACCCTCAAATTGCTGATTTAAATGAGGGTGTGAATGAAAATGATTAGAAAAGTTCCAGGTATCCACGTACCTAAACTGTCCAGTGTGTCCCAAGCATATTTACGGTAATAATAAAATATAAACCCCTTTCTCAAGATCAGCTTATGATGGATAGATATGACTGGATATGGATGAATACCTGAGACTATGCTGTGAAAGCATTAATATTTTGGGAGGAGAGGGCAGAAATACTTCCAGTTTTATTAATTGGTAAATATTTTTGCAGTGAATCACGTAATTGTAGAATGAATAAGCAGTGAAATGTTATTCCAGCTAATACAGCAGCGCAGGAGTGACATTTACTTGGAAGTAAACAGAGTAAATTTTTATTAACATTGGCACTCCAGTTGACACAAAATGTGAAACATTTGGTTTAATTAGCTTTTTGAGTTTATTTCTATCTGATTCCACCTCCCAGTTTTTGCAGCACTCCCAGGCCTTTCTCGTCGTACTCGGCCTTGCTCAGCCAGAAGGAGTCCTTGTCTTTCATTATGTTGGCCAGCACTGCACCGCCCAGGAACACCATGTGTTTACGCCTGGGAGGGTCCTCGATGCGGATCTTAAACTTCTGTGCGGGTGGAGAATAGCGGAGGAGAAGTACAGTACAGATCATCAGCAAGGCCTGACCTTGTAAATCAGAATATATTGTGGATTTTCAAGTTCTCACCGATAGTTTCTGGGTGTCTCCGTCCAGCACCCTCTCGAGGTAGAGCTGCTTGATCTCCCTCTCTAGCCTGGATGGAAGGCCGGGGTACATGGTGCTCCCTCCTGACAGAACTATGTGCTTATAGAAGTCTGCCCTGCGCAGTAAAACAGACGGTGGTTGGGAAATCCCTCATGTGACAGATGACTAACATCTCGATACAGCACAGCAGTGAGCAGACCTGAGGTCAATATCCGCAGCCTGGATAGTGTTAAACAGCAGCTCAGCCACTCCCACTCCCTCCACGTTGATGAGATGCGG
>KV751366.1:7787307-7798141 GCA_001698575.1 Mola mola | reverse complement strand
CCATCGGGGAGCTGGACCAGAGAAAGGAAGCAGTTACGCAAAATCTGGACACTTCTGGACTCTTGACCATGCAAAAGCAGATAATACTGCTGCATTTGCAGGGTCAGCAAAATGGGATAATATGTGTTGCATATATAAGGCATGACACATATTAATATTATGAATTATAACAGTGACTTTTAGGTTATTGTGAAGCAGCAAAATGTAGCTGAGTGCTAATATGTCTGAATTGATATTCACATGATTCCCTATTATTTCTAACCACTTTGCACATTTTTTGTGATTTTTTTTAAACTATTCTAAATTGTCAGAAAAGCAATATTGCCGCAGCACATAGCGCAGGCTATCAGATTGTTTTCTGAAAAGTGAAGGCTAGGCACCAAAGTCACAAATTCTACAAACAGTGACTCAATAATTTGTTTGGAGGCAAATGTGGGGTCCTTTTGATGAAAAGATTGATACTGCAACTAAATATTAATCTGCAGCAAACAGTCAATTATCTTAGCTTGTCTTGAACAAAGTAACCCACAAATTTGTTTTTTTATGCTTCAGTTTTTAGGCAGAACAAACAAAAATGTCAGTGATTGATATTTGCCTATCACAGATATATCGGTATAGGCCTATATGTTCTTATCAGCCAATATTAAAAAAAAAATGTGTAGGGTGATTTATAATCGTCAAATTTCCTGTTCATTGTTAATCCGTAAAATATTTTGCCTCTGTTCCATATTTTTCTTACAAATGTTTGACAACCTCACTTGAGGGATCATTGCAAATAAATTCCGTATATCAGCAGATATATTGATTGGAACTGTGTTTCTCCTTAATATTGGCCCTAAAAAAAAAAACCCATTCATGCTCTAAAGGATGAACAACTTATTTCTTTTTTTTCTTTATTGTAGTTTCGCTGTTTTCTCTTTTCTTCTTTTCTTTATGCTAAGCTAGCAAGCTGTCAGCTTTAGCTTTAATTAGCATATTAGAAAAATAAACCTCTATCCCCATGTCATGTTGCGTGCATATTTAGCAGTACTTACAAAAACACAGTTAAATAAATAATCCAATTAAGACAAAATACGATGTGTCCTGACATAAACTAGCACCAACCAATCCAATTACAGTACCATGACCTCCACCCGTCAATCTGCCTGTAACTTTGAGGGGCAGAGAGCTGAGCTTCATTTGGACTTTTTTGATCCCTTCATTTCGGTCCTCACCCACCTTGTACGACTCCACCAGGTAGGTGGTCTCGGCGGCCAGGCGCTGCTCCTGCTCGATGTTGTATCCCACATAGCAGAGCTTCTCCTTCAGCATGCGCACCGTCTCAAAGTCGGCCGAATGGTTGAAGGCATAACCGCGGAGGAGCAGGAGCTGACGACGGGAAAAACCGAAGGCTTGAGATGAGGCTTTTCTCATTTCCTCATGCGTCCTCATCTCTTCTCACCTTAATGAGGTAGCGCGTGATGTCACGTCCTGCGATGTCCAGCCTGCGCGTGAGGTGGGGCAAAGAAAAGCCCTCGTACACCGGACAGATGTGGGTGACCCCATCCCCCGAGTCGACCACCACCCCTGTCAGCAAGCCTGTAGACAGGATGGATTCCCAAAAGAGAATTTGTATGACACTTTTCCAGTTCTGAGGCCACCCTTGGAGTCTGAGTAAGGATTTAACGACGTAGATATCGATTTGATGTCCTACCCTGAGCATACAGAGTGAGCACAGCCTGGATTGCCACATAAATGCCGTGAAACTGGTACTTCTCAAACATGACCTCTGTGATCCTCTCCCGGTTCTTTGTGGGGTTCATGGGCGGCTCAGTCAGCAAGATCTTTCAGAGAAACCCAAATTAAACACATACCATCATGTTACTGAATTTTTTTTTTTTTTTTTTTAAGTCAGCAGCAAAAACGTTTTTGCAAAACGAGATGCTGTGTTCTACCTTGCAGTCCGGTGGGCTGATGTTCAAGCGGTCTGGGCCGAAGGTGTAGTCCCACAGGTGGAGCATGTCGTCCCAGGAGCGCACCATGCCGTTCTCCATGGGGTAGGATACCTCCAGCATGGAGCGACATTCGCTGGCCTCGTCGCCCACCATCAGGTCCTGGTGGTGGGAGTCGAAGAGAAAGGGTTCAGCCTTCGTGGAGGTTGACTTTTAAAGCATTGTCAGGTTTCGGATGATTTATTTTGGAACAAATCAGCACAAAAGCGTAATCATCCCTGAAAGCATCAAGCTCTGAACTCACATAGTTTGCACGCCATAATAAACGTGAAGGGTCAAACAAAAGGACTCGTCTCTCGTCTCTGTATCTTATTAGAAACCTTTGTATTTTGAACCAGTACGGTCCAAAGACCTTGAACACCTAACGGACAATGTGTGTCTTGAGTGGGATGATATTTGGTGCGATGTGGTCAATACGTTTGTTCACCAAATTGTTCACTGCGTACAGATGTTCTTGTCCGCTCTTTCATGCACGTGTTCGTCTTATAAGGAAAACTGTTTGTTAGCACAGATTTCAAACTGTGAAATCACCGGGCGCGCCCATCGTATTGCTCTTGAACAGTTTCTCCTCTTTCAGCTTATCTCAATATTAAACACGGATCATTTAACCGGTTCGACAGCAGCAAAAAAAAAAAACAAAAAACAACCATCTGAATCATGCTTCTTTTGACCTTAAACAGCGCTTCTGTATTATTTGGAGATCTATCTCTGGGTTGGGACGAGTGGGGACATGGTTCCATTTCAAGACCAAAACGATGCAGAAGTTTCCTGATTCAAATCAAGTAATATTTGATTTTAAAAAAATCTCAGATCCCGTCAGTCCAGAGTATGAAAGCTTTTCATACCACATAGTTTTATATGTTCTATGGTACACATTAAGGTCAGTATTTAAAAGTTGAGATTTCAACATGTTTTAGTGGGGAAATGTGAGTTCTTTGTCTTGAATCTGGAGGTGATTATGACAGATATCAAATATTACTGGAAAATGATCTTTTACAAGGGCACACCAGGCTTGTCTTCACAAATAATTTTCAGTGGCAGAGCCCTGTGCACTCCGGCTCTATGAAATGTATAATATGCAGCCCAATGAGGATTAGCGAGAGAACATAACTGTATTAGGAGGGTGTGAAGCTCTTGGACTATTTGAGTCCCATCAGGGACATGTTAAATTAGCTGTCTTACAGGGTGTCCCTATGCTGACTAAATTGTTTCTTCTTTTAGAATACGATTACATTTTCAGTGGATGGCAGTGGAACAAATGCTATCAGGAGAACTCATGTTCTTCTTCTTCAAAATGCTCCATGTGAGTGTTACTGTACGTGACGTTCTCAGCACATAGTGTGAAATTGTCGAGCATCGCAAACCAAAGGCTCACTCCAGCTGACACGTTCCTTTCAAGGAAAGCTCACCTTGATCTCAAAGTTTCCCACTTTGGTGCTTGACCGTATGATAGGTCGACCCACCATGGCTGGAAAGATGTGATCGGGGAAGTTGGATCCGGCGAAGCCGCACTTGACAAACTGAAAAGGGATTTAACAACGAGACATGATTTTCCCTTTTCCTGTATTTGAACTGAAACTGAGAGTTTGTTTGTACAGCACAGCAACACACTAATTCTACTCCTGCACTGAGGCTTTTTTTTATGGATAATTTCCACTCATAAATCGGTTCCCTTCTGGCTTAATCTAACTCTAATCTGCGTCCAGGAAGTGTATTATCATGATGCATTTACCAGATTGACTCTTATTCATCAGACAAATGCAATTTCATTACTTTTGAAAGCGTGTGTATGAATCAAATCATTGGAAATTAAATGTGTTGCTTCATTGCTTTTAAATGGCCCAAAAACTCTGCGTCCACGCCTGTCATGACTACCCCTCATACTGTCGTGTCTCAACTTGTCTCTTTGACCAAAGACGCATTCCTTATTCTCGGAGGGGTGCAATGCATTCCAATACATGTTCCTGAAAGCAGCTAGAGATCAACAGAACAAACAAAGGCCTGCAAAGGCCAATAAACATGCTAGCATGCTATACAGTTAAGTCTTCTATTGCACAATTCACTCTTTTTGATTTTCGTCCAATCGTGGCTCAGTTCGATGCATCACAACCATTTATGGCTGTGTGTGCATAATAGAGGCAGAGTGACAAGACCAGACAGATGTGGAATGAGAGTGAAGTGTGCGCACATTCACACCCTTCAACATGATCCAGAGACCAGCTTAAAACGACCAGTTTTAAGGTCAAACACAGATGGCTAACTCATCAAAGACTCCTGACAAAAACGCTTTGTGTACAAGCTAAAAGTCTACTGGAAAAGAAGAAACACAGTGCTGCTGATTCACAGCCGAGCTACTTTACGGCTTTTATTGACTTACCCCTGTCCCATTGTCACAGACTACCACTTTCCTCCCCTCGCTGTCCATGCTTACAGTATGAGTGGGTCAAGACACTGCCTGCTGTCAGGACAGAGGTTTCTGACTAACACATGAGCTTTTCACATGAATTTAGCTAGGATGAGAACTGACAGGTAAGCAGGACACTTCGTGCTACTCCTTCAAGCGTGGGCGGGATTACTGAATATGAGGACGCCCCTTTTCTGTGGCCAGGGAAGGAAGGTCTGCCCCGTTTTAAAAGGTGTTCTTTTAAGTGACGCATATGTTGTCTTCCTGAGGCAGATAAACATGATCTGGCATTTTTTTACAGCTTCAAATTAAAAATATTCTAATATTTCATTTTATTTATTTTCTTAAGTGTAATTTATGCATAGCTTTATTTAAATTTTCATTTTTTTTAAGGTACCGGTTTCTCAGAAAATCAGACTATTGTTTCATTTTTAATTTCATTTGAACTTTTTGTTCAGTTCAAAAGTTAAACTTTTATAAGGTAAACTCATTACAAGTGGAAAATTTTGCTTTTTTTGTTTTAATCTTAATGATAGTTGCTGATACATTTATGAAATGCTCTATTAATTCAGGATTCAGGAAAAGATGGGGAGAGGACTGTTTCTTTGGAGTGTCCTTGACTGACTGCTAAGTGTTGTCAAATAGCCTTTTGGGGCGTTTTTCCTTAAATGTTGGTCAGTTTTTACTGACATAAAAGCGAAACATACGTTATCGGCGCAAACTGAATGTGAAAATAAATAAAGAAGCCTAGGTTAGCTAGTGCCAAAGTCTTAGTTGCCAATTACATGTAATTGGTAGATTCAAACTTCAAACCCGGCCAGACCTTAAGAGCCTTTCGGATGAGAGGCGAAACATTTTCAAACAAGATAAGAAGTCCAGTTGCTTCCTACTAAACACTCCAAGAGTGAGTGTCAGAGCTTCCGTGTTAATTTCATATATTAAATACTAATAGTATCTAAATTACATGAGGATAGATATGTGATCTCTTGCCGTTTAATATTTCTGAAAAAGGGCTTTCACACGTAAAAGTAAAACAATTTAAAGATTAATTTCGGGATGATTTCCAAAAATACGCAAATAAGCTTCCACTTGTAACATTGGGAAACTTCTAGTTCTGTGTCCAGTGCTATGAATTGTTCCGCTGCATTAATTCATGTTAGACAGATGTATTGTGCCCAATGAGAAGGATGATTTTGAGAGAATCTATTGTTAAATATAGAAAAGATTGTACCCTACGCAGCCTATGACCTAAACACTATTTTGAACTTTCATATACACAGAGAGGGCACAGCTTTGGATAAAAATAGCTTCATTTATTTAAATAAAACATTTACAAAACACATCTTTTCATTGAAATGCAGTAATGTGTGGTGATAAATGTTAGTTGTGAGGAAGCCAGCAAACACAGTAAGCCTTTGAATGAATGAATCAGTCTGATATGAAGACTAGGTGTCACCGATCTCAAATGTAATAGGCACATTGAGTTAAGACCAATTAGTGCTCTTACATTCTCACACGGGTTGCGCGATATTTATCAAACTGACATATTACCGGTCCAATATTAAAATTATTAGCTGAAGAGCCCATAATGCAAAGCAATACTGGAGGCAGGAGAAGACACAACAATAGTAATTCACAATATTTGTTCTACAAGAGTGGAAGTGAAACAGTTCTAACAGAAAAAAGAGATACAGAATATCAAATGATCAACGTTTGCTCAGCACATTTTAGCCTTTCTTACCCCTCAGATGTGCACAAACTACAGATTAAACTGAACTGCCCTTTGGGATTAATACAATTGTCTAAAAAGAAGCTTGTTCCATCCAGTTCAAAGTACAAAAAAAGTGAATAAAATAATTGGCTTTGCTATCCGTACTGGCCATTAATATCAATATCAATCCCTAATTCTCATAAGTTCATGTCCTCTCTTTCAGCTCCTGTGGGATCGTCAGAGCAGCTCAGGAGCGTTTCCAAAAAGCCGGACACGTTTCAGCAACAGTAACCAGAACAGGAAAAACACGGATGGTATCGAAATGTTTTGTATTTAGCAGCACATGTGCATCATTGCGTAACATAAAGTCAGCCTGAGCCTGTGTTATTATTATTCTTGTTGCACTGTAAGAGTGATGCCCTTAGTTCCTTTTTAAGGCAGTGAGACATGTTTATTGGGTCAGATACTATGTTTACATGCACATCATAACTGAAAGCATTTACGTGATAAAATAGATCGATAGAACAAAAATCTAGGTTATGCTTACGATGACAAGTTAACAAATGCGCCTTACGTGTTTCTTAAAGCCAATTGAATCGTTTTGTACTGTTGGCATATGTCGTTGTGGGAAGATAAACCATTTATCAACGTGCATGTAAATGTAGTTACTTTTATTAATGGCCTACTCAAGGCATTGTATCCTCACAGTGTCCATACAAGTGGATGTTGTAGCTGAAATAATAACTAATAGAAAAGAATCTATTCCAAAATATTTACTGAAACAAATATCAAAACATAAAATAGCGATATTCACATTATCTAGAGTCCATTGGCATTATTTCTATCGTAACGTTGTCTGAAAAGGTGTTCATGAAGAACTACCGGTACTATAAGTAGTGCTGAGTCGGGCTCAGCTGTGAACTAATTCACATAACAGTGGAGGTCATGTGCCATGGTGCTTTTTTTTTTTTTAAGTGCATGTTGTTCCCTTTGTGAAGTTCGCACTCAGTCAGATCAAGTGGCCTCGCCCTCACCCACCAAGAACGCCCCCAGCGTGTCCACAGGCACAGTTCAAGTGTCTCTAACGCGTCGCCCCAAAGGGTCTCACGACTCAAACTCGCTGTCGCTGCTGACCGAGATGTCCGGGGTGGAGGCTCCCGTTCCTCTGCGCTCCGTCTCCGTGCTGCAGTCGCTGGCCTCCGGGCTGCCCGGGTGGCGGGGGGAGTTTGGCAACAGGTGGGCGTGATGGCGATGCTCCTGATGGGAGCCGTCAGGTGAGTTGTCAGAGGGCATGAGGGAAGGATCCTGCTGCAGCCTGGGTGGAGGAAGAGACCAGAGAGATGAGAGTGAGGCTCCACACTGGAGGCTTCTTATTTTAACAGTACAGGGAGCAGAAGTGTCTCTTTTGATTGGTTGATTAATCAATTACTTGTTGGAAAGATTTAAGCACTGATCATTGCAACTGTTTTCTTGGAAAACTGTCCCAAAACTTGTATGTTATCATTGGCATTCATGATTGTAAATGACGTGTTGACAACTGTTGAGTTTTTCAACTTCTCTTGCATTTCAGAAATGTTTCAGGGATACTTTTTTATCTCTATAGCTCAATTTCAACATGAACATATTAGTAGTTTTTGAAATACCTGTTTTTAGCCGATGCAGCACGGTCTCTCTGGCGGCGGTTTTTGAACCAGTTGCCGACCTGCGTGGGTGTGAGTCCCGTTGCCTGGGCCAAGTGGCGCTTCCGGGACGGGTTGGGGTAGGGGTCTTGGAGGTACCACTCCCTCAACAAACTGCGTGTTCTTTCCTGGAGTACGCATAGGAATATATGAAACATCATTACAGTTTGCCCCCCTAAATTCAAAGCACAAATCAAACAAACAAATCCATTTTTTTCTGAAATATACAAGCATGGTATTCTGGAAAGATCCCATATGGAGTTTTGATATTATCCTATTAAGACTCCAATAATCTTATCACTCTCATATGATGCGCAGTATAATCGTATTAGACTGGATTTATAAACACATGATTACAACGTACATTAGAAGTATATATAATAAATGTATATCCTCTAAATGGGATCATGTTAAGGGGCTTAATAGGTTGCTGGAGAGAACCTCCCTCCTGATGTTTGGAATTAAAGATTCTTAACTCCAATTATGAGCAATACCTCACCCCGCCACATGGGGAAAACCTCGCACACAAACACGTACTCAGGAGGTCAGAAATCTCTCAACTATCGTTGAATCACGAAAATTGGCACTTTCTCTTCCTGCTTTGCAACTCAGTCCTCTTGCGATGCTTTACCAGCCATCATCAAGTTATTAAAAAAGATAGGAACCTCACGAAACCAAAGAAAAGTTAGTTTTTACATTCAGAATGGCGCTCATGATGCTCTGCACATTGGCAGCCTATGTTGATTACACGCTGGCTGTTGGTTTGCAGATGTGTGGCTCATTGAGACACCTGCAGATCTGTAGTCACTGTGTTAAACAAGGTCAATTGAAAGATTGTGTATGTTAGATATCATCTACTCACTCTTATAAATGCACAAGAGTGGGGATCATAAAAATCTAGTTAGACACCTGTGATCCTGCAACGGGCCACCTTGCTAAAGTAGTTTAGTGGACTTCGCGGCAGAAGGCCGAGGGGATAACCACGGCTCCGACTATGATCACCTTAAGAGCTCAAAGACCAGGCAGCTTGTGCAGCGGCGCCGGGTTAAAAAGCACAGGAGAGCAGCTGGAGCAGCTGCGCGATATGGTGGATCAGTTTTCCACCAAACGCGGGGAACATGTGGGTTGTAACCCTGCTGGGGTCCCCTTACATCGCCCTGACCCTCGGCCCTGTGGGTTAAACTACAATACATTACCTTAAAGCAATGCGTCTTCTGCTCGCCGTCCCAGATGGTGCGGGGCAGGGGGAACTTCTTGCGGATCCGGTACTTCTCCACCGGCCCCAGCGGCCGCCCACGGAGCCTCTCCGCCTCCCGGTAATGCGCCTCCAGCCACAGGTCTTGGAGCTTGGCGTGCGACTCGTGCGTAAACCTGTGGCTCTGCAGTATCTGGTAGAGAGCGTCGAAATTTCCGCCGTGGAAGGCGACCAGCGCTCTCGCCCGCATCACGGACTCATGCCGGTTGAGCGCCTCCCCGGCGGAGCCCGGCACGGCGGCGGGCAGGGACCACAGGAACCTGCCGAGGCGCTCGATGTCGCCCGTCTCCTCCAAGTTCTCGCAAACGCGGGCGACCTGGTCCGGCGTGAACATCGGCAGCGGGAACATCTCGGCTTGTTGCTTGCAAGTAACTCGCCCGAGAACTTAGGAAATGCATGAAATGGCGTATCCAAGCGTGCGTAAAGCTCCGTGCGCTTTCTTCAGATGAGGACAAGGGCACTGGCCGCTGCCTTTCTTATGCAACTGCGTGTGAGTGTTTCAGAGAAGCCGGTGCGCAGGACAGTCGAATAAAGAAAGAGGACAAGGAGTCAAACTGTATTTATAGCTGGATACAATTAGCATCTCTGTAGTTGTTTTGAGAAGGATTATACGTCCCAGCCATTAGCCTCTTAGTGGGGGGTTGTGTGTACAGAGGTGACTGCCTGATCAGCTTGTTTGGCTTAGCCTGAGGATACATTGACTGTCAGGATGGCTGCAGAGAGCAAACAAGGGAGGGTGGGTTATTTAAGAGGTCGGATCCGATGGAGATGGAGGCCCGCGGCAGGAGGAGAAGGGAGGAGATGTGGAGGGAGAGGTTGTGCAGGCAACCACCCAAGAAAATACAAGCAAAATGAAGAAGAATTGTGTCCCTTTATGCCTTTTATAACCGAGTAAAACTAAAGAGAATAGGTGACTCCATTGTTGGTAAAACATTTAAATCAAGTGTGCCTTGACACTTGGCTGAGAGGACATGCCGGGTCACCACTTAATACCCATGTAATTAACAGACATTGTTGCACCTATCCTCCCTCTCGCCTGACCTCTTGCCAGGCCAAGACATAATGAAAACTCCCCTAGACATCCAGGCACTGCAGGGCAATAAGGAATTAATGATCGGCCGCATGGTTCAATCCTTCTCATCTCAGTAGCTTATTAATCAGCCTTAGGATAATTTTCTTATTAATCAGGTTAAAGATCCTGTAAGCATCTGTCAACTCTGAAGCAAACGCGTTATACAACATTTGCAGATCATAGCCAAGAGAGATTAAAAAAAAAAAGGATCGCTGGACCAAAACCTGAATAAAGATGGTTTAGTTATGATATTAAATTTAGATTTTCACTTAAAGATAAATCCCTGAAGCGGCAGAGATGGTTCAGCCCCTGGGTTGAATATGAGACTTTGTATAAAGGTTGCAGTCAGGCGAGGGATCATCTGGCTTAAAAATAAGGTGAAGAGGGGTTAATATCTGTTTACAGATCTGTCAAGGATACCGATATACCACAAACCAGACGCTGAGCGTCAGTGTTTCAACATCAGGAGTCCCAGTTTGTAGATGAAAATAGAAAATTTTAAATAGCTCCTCCTCAAAAACAACAAACACAATAAAAACTGTTGTCAACAATACTTTTTCACTACATAACATGTTTCAACTATGACTGCTGATGAATTTATTGCGAATTTTAAGTTCATTACAAGTATCCACTTAGGAATCATCTTAAGACCTTTAATCACAATTTTATTTGGTCCGGATCATTTTTTAAAGATTTTTTATGCCGAACTATCATAAAACATA